>ARYC01003312.1:0-67104 GCA_000711775.1 Oxytricha trifallax | reverse complement strand
AAAGACAAAACTTTAATTGTGCTTTTTCTTTAAGTGCACTTTGAGGTCTCTAGTATGAGAATATGGCTTCTCACAGAACTCACAGACATACTTCCCATCTTTCTTTTAATGCTTGAGATATAACCTTGGCATATCGTTGTGTATATCTCTCAAGTGTCTTTTATAAGTCGACTTGTAAGGCAAAACTTTATTGCATTCTTTGCATTAATAGTCAACTTTTGCTGGAATTTATTAATGCTCTATGGCGGGTTGTTTAACCTCCTCCTCAATTTGCACAGCTTCTTTTATAACATCTTGCTTAACTTATATTTAAATCTCAAAGCTTAGACTGGTCAAAGTTGTCATAAGTAGGCTCCCACTGAGTACAAGCGTCTCTGGCCTCTACTTTTCTTGGTTGCTGGAATGATAATTTTTATTGACTCGATCCAAGTAATGCCGCTCTTCTTAACAGGTTACCGCTCATTTTAGTTTGCTGATATATTTTATTATAATAATGATAAAATCTACCTAGATAAACTATTATAGTAGAGTATAAGACACTCTGGTAGATTTTTTGCTGAGAGGTAAGAAAATGAACTAACCATAAAAGACTGTAAGTTGACATATCTTATGAGAATTTTATAAGTTTTAGTAAATTAAAATACTCCTAATGAAGTTTTGTTTCTCTAGGAGGTCCTCCAAATAAAGTTTGAACTTAATTTGGAGGTAAAGTCATTAAATATTTTTTAATTTAAAAATATGCTCCTAATTAAGTTTTAACCTTAAAATTTAACTCCTAATAAAGTTTTAACTTAATTTGGAGGACCTCCTAAAGTAATTAAACATTATTAGGAAAAATTTAATGGAGATAGATTGATAAAATGGAAATCAATCTGTGAAACTTTGAGCAAGTTTTTTAATGATTCTCCTCATATCTTTTGTCAAGGTTGACCTCCAGTAGGTCCTCCCTATTTATTAGTAAGATTTTAATAAACTTAGAATGGATATCCATAATTTTAAATTACATTAACATTCCTAGAAAGAGGAAGCAAGATGGAGTCTATGAATGATGCAATGAAGAGAATTTAATCTCAAGATTTAATAGGAAATTTTTGAAGTAAAGAGGACCTTAAAGATATTTGGTATAGCAAGGTAAGTTCTTAAGTAAGATTAATAAATCCATTATAGTTGGATTGTTCTTGCCGACTTAGGAGGGAACTAAAATCTCATTCTTAAAAGCCTTACTGAGTGAAGAGAAAAAAGCTTTAAAGTCTAATGAAATCAGAATGATCGAGATACCTAACTTCCCTGAAATTTCATTAACAAACCTCTACGATGATGCTATGAGTATTCCAGATGTTGCTCTCTTCCTTCCATCAAAGCTGCAACTCTCTAATAAGTTGTCAGAGAGAAACTTCTTCTTTGGCGTCCTTGGAACTCTCAAACCTGAGTACTTAAATGAAGTAATTGAAGAAGCTTACGAGAAACGCTATAGCATCTCTCCTGAAGAAAAAGAGAAGCAGGGAATTAAAATCAGCGTTACCTGGCTCTAGGAACTGCAGAAGCATCCATTCATCTCTAGTAAGCTTAGTCTTCTAACTTTATAGAAAAATCTGGTACTGCTATATTCTTGTTGAAAGAGCGCAGCAAATTAAACAGAGAGAAAGTCTCAAGTAAAGCATGAATTGAGTAGGAGACTCTTCAAAGATTTCTAAAAGCCAGACGAGATGAACATAGATGCGGGGGCTGGCACTAAGATAAGAATTATGGGCCCAAGCAAGCCTTAAGAGGAAGAAAAGAAAGAGAAGCCAAATCCTTTTACGGGCAAATTTTATATGTGAGCTTATTCATTCGTTTAAATCTAATACTTATTTATATACATAAAATCTCTCTTCTCTTGCGCATACTTTAGCTTTCTCATCGCTGAGTCTCTTAGCAGCACTCTTAATAAAATCGACTGTATCTATCTTCAAGTCATGCATCAAGTGATAGAGTAGGAGTTTCTTGTAGTGGCCTTTCAATAACCCCCAATATAATTCAATTCCATTGAACTGAGGACTGTAGGGAACATTAAATACAGGTGTTATATTTAGGCGTTCATATTCCTTCCTTGTGTCTTTAGTTTTATGGACAGATAAGTTATCTACAAACAGAATAATCTCTTAGTCGGCGTACTTATCTCTGAGTTATTGCAAGAACTTTATGTATTATTCGGTCTTTATTGAGCGAGGGTGGATAACATAAGTCTCGAGGCCACTATCTTCACTTATTCCACCGAGAATAGCATGAGTTTACACCTTGACCTTTTAGTCATATAATTCAATATTGCTATATCTTTTATACCAAGACCTTGATATGAAGGTATTAAACGTGAATACTGCCTCATCAGCGTGTATGAACTTAATGATATTAGTAATAGCCCTCTGCATTTAATCGAATATATATTTTAAATTATCCTTATAAAATGGAACATTAAAATCAATCACTCTCTTAATGCGATTGACTGTCTTGTAAGATATTCCGTTCTTTTTATATATGTTAGCTAACGATTAAGCAGAGATATGAAGCTCAGGAAATTGGCGATGAAACATCACAGCTCTCTAGGACAGAGAGAAGTGAACCCAGTATTAAAGAGTCTTATCATTAATAAGATAATCGATATGATGCTGCTAAAATTTAAGAGGTCTTTTAGGCTTAGAATTAAGTTGCTATTTCTTTAAATTCAATGCTAATAGACAGTGAGACCTCACAGTTGCAGGAGATTTATGGAGCAGTCTTGCTATAGATGTGTAATTTAGAATAGGTTTGAGTTGATCACTATAATCATCGCACCCATAACGCAACTTAAACAATAAATCTATATACTCAATGTCATAAACTGACCCCAAACCTCGCATATACTCACTTAAATTACTAATATTTAAACATTAAACCCCTACATAAACCCTATTAAAACCCTAATAAAGTATGCACTAATAGTCTACTTTTATCAATCAAAAACTCAATCAAACTACTGAAAGGGTTTTGGGGTTGTTTGATTCTTCGTTCAATTCATCATGGAGCAAATTGTCAGACTATGCAGAAACATCATGGACGACAAAAACAAAATAATTCAGACCCACCGTTGAACTGTTAGCGCAGCAGACTTTTAACAAAAAAAACTCAGTCTGATTACATTTCCCCGGTATGAGAAGGCACCCTAAATGTGACTGACTAACTAACTAATGTATTTTTCACATATATATAAATCACACAATTAATAAGAATGATTAATATATAGTAGAGATCTCTATTAAATTTGCATCTCTATTTTATTAATTCCCGCCTTTTAGAATTTTACTACTACTACTAATATAATCCGCATAGTCTTCTCAGCGAGTAAGTGTTTTAATATCAGTTGACGCATTATTAAATAGAAATTTTGATTTAATTTTACATTTTTATGGAATAAAAATTAATCTTTACTCACAGATGTCTATGAATAGTTTTAAATAAGTAATGAAATTAAATTAATAGATTTGTTATCTCTTCAAAAATTAATCAATGTATTTTTAAATCATTAATTGATAGCTCTCCAAGGAAATCTATTCTCAAGATATTTAAGATTACTCTACTTAATAACTAATAGAATAATCCTATTATTATTATCCAACATAAATTAAATTGTTTTGTCCAGAGTATCTATGTATTCATTTTTCTCTTCAAAGCTGCCATAAGCTTCGAATTAGAAAAGTTTCTAGGGAGATTCAAGAAAATCAAACTTTAGCTTTTTCAAAGTTTAATTTAACAATAATAATAATAACAATACATTATAATTTTTTAAAGTTTGGTTAATAGTACAAGCTTCAAAGAAAGTTGTTATAGTCTTCGTAAATTCAATCAAAACCCAAATTTTGTTGAATGTATTTGAGTTTTAGAAGAAAAAAATAATTTGATGATAAAATTTAATTACTGAAAAGTATTAATTGGCTAAACTCAAATAAATTTTAACTGCTTGGCATTTATGCATTTCTTGGGTAAGAATAGTGGTTCAAGTATGTCTTCCCAAACCATAAGGTTATTTTGTGATTCATTACTATCTATCTCATCAACTTTCTATTTATTAATTTAATATTATAGAAATACATTCGAAATTGGAAAATTAATTTAAATTAAATTAACTATAAATCAAAATATTGGAGGTTTAAATAAGATCAACTTTATTATTGGCGGCACTATTTTATCGCATCCCTGTAGCGAGATAACTCGACTTTAATTTTTCAACAATATCTGCTAAACATATCACACAAAATTAAAGTAGATTAATCTCAATCCAGGAATGTGATAAAATAGTAACACTATCATTATTATCCAGATAATTTTGAATTCTCTATCATACAAATACCATATTGTTTTGGTTTAGAAAAGTTAACTGCCAAAAATCAAAAATTACTATATATTAAATTTAACTAAATTTCGAATTTCGAATGAATCCTTAAATATCTTTATTTATATTATCTTAAGCTAAATATTTGATTATTTCAAATGCTAAGAACAAAGCAAAGCATAATTTCTATGCCACTCTCTCTCATATTATAGCAGAACCTTTCAAATTAACTAATTTTAAAAAGGCAGTGCTTAATTTTCAATGTTTGTTAACTTTTTATTACTTTATCGACAAAATTTTTATAGTATTTCTTTATACAAGAGAGTCTTTGATTATAAAATTTGTTTATTTGAGAAAAAAATATGACTCATGCGATTTGTCTAAATAACTTTTTAATTATCTAAGATTAAAAGCAAACAAATTTCTGAATAAAAAAATTAATTGTCTTGATTTCAATCGATCTTGATCGGATTAAAATCTTTGCATTTTAGTTATAGAATATGTCATTCATTTTACACCAAAATTTTATTCTAAAAGTGTTTAAGAAAGATGTAAATTCAGCCTCAGTTTAGTGTTTAAAGTTGATTTTATTAGAAATAGCTAAATGCACTTAATTTTAAAATAGTTGAATTTATTTCAAAATCAATCAATGAATAACTTTCTTTATTAACCAGCACTTAAATTAATATTTTGGGGGGAAGTTTCCTGCCCCTTACATAAAAATATGTAATTTTTATAATTTTCAAAGAATCTTATCATCAATTATGATGTAGTTTTTTTTAATTTAGCTTCAAATATCATTTCTACCTTGATAATTTATTTATATTTTAATGAAAATCACATTAATTATTAATAAAAAACACTTATTTTAGCCTTGTTAATAATATATAATTTGATAAAGAATAATTATTTACCTTGAAAAATATATAATAATAAATGTTGTATAGTACATGATTATGGTAATTGAAATTGAAATTTATTGTTTATATTAAAATTATTTCAAAAAACATAAAATTTAATGTTGGGGGCAGGAAACTGTTTGGAGGCAGGAAACTTCCCCCCCCCCCCCATATTTTTTTTCTCTATAAATAGCTTCATTCTATTAAATTATTTTTAACTCATTTAATTAATTAAAGTTGAGATGATAATAAGTATACTTATTGTGCTAATCACTAATGAAGAAATACATTTGATTTGGGAAATTAAATTATAATTTAAATTATTAATAATTTAATTCGTGTCAGTTAACTTTATGGAAATCTGGGCAATATGGTAGTTGTTTGAAAGATAATTCAAAATAAGCAGGACTTTACTATTGGCGGTACCTTTCTATCGCATCACTGAAGCGAGATAAATCAATTTTAATTTTTTGTGATTTGCTTAGTTGATTTTTATGCTAAAATTAAAGTTGATTTATCTCGCTTCAGAGATGCGATAGAGAAGTTCCGCCAATAGTAAAGTCCTGCTAATTTTGAATTCTCTTTCAAACAACTACCATATTGCCCAGATTTCCATATAGTTAACTGCCACGAATTCAATTATAATTTAATTTCCCAAATCATGTATTCCCACAATATTCATATCTTAATATTTATGTATAAATAGTAGCTTATTTTTTCTTAAATCAAAACAATTACTTTAATCTGCAAATGTTTATGACTCTAAATCTTGACTCAAATTGTTTATGGAACTTAGATATTTGCATGAATGAGCACTTATTTACCCAGATTAAGTCTTATAGAAAGAGGGTTAGAACGTTTTGTTATATAGCAGGTTGATCTGGCCAGAAACATTTTCACCTTTCTGCCAATAGTCGATAATTTCCCCGATAGTTAAATGCTTTGAAAAATATTCATTTTGAATAGTTTAAACAAAAGATGTTACATGAAAGAAAATTTGTTATGGGAGCTCGCTAATCAAGTGATAAATATGCGAAAGTTTTACTACTTAAGACTCTTGTGATATTCTATAAATCTCTTCTCTCACTTAAAATTCTTTCAATTATAAATAAAAAATGCTTCATATAGTGATAATAACAGTGGATAAAATATTAAAAAGTAATTGATTTAGCTTACAACTTGCAAAAAATTTGAGCTTTGAGGAGAAAATTAATATTTTTCTAAAAAGAAGAATGCCTAAAACTTTAATTTTAATTTTTTCATATGAAAAATTAATCTACTAAATATAATATACTGAATTTACATTAAAATTGCACACACATCTAATTAATGAATTGTGGGTTATTAAATAATACTATTTGAAAAATTCAAATAGTTCAATTATTGAAAATAATGTTTTTTGTTAAGATTAAGTGAAACTCTATTGATAAATGCATCTCTAAGTTTGCATCTATTGATTTTTATTTTTTACAGTGATTAACTGGAGCTCAAAAGATCAGCAAATATTTCCTAACAATATTCTCCAAAATCGTAAAAGCTGCACTCATAAAATTAAAATATATATTTTCATTACAAAAAATGTAATTTGCTTATAAAATTCAAATATAAAAACTAAACACTTATAATTAGAACATAAAGCTTAAATCAATTAAAAAATTTATATAATAAGAAGATTTTTTAATAAAATTGTATGTCTTTTAGGTACTTTGCTCTTGGAATAAATATAATGTAAAATATAATATGATTATAATTAATAATTTAACAATTAAATAAATCTGAGAAATTCAATAACAGTATTTAGATCATTTCCTTCAAAGTCTTAATGTTTAACTATAAATGTTTCAATTTGACAGCCATCAAAGTTTAAAAAAGAAGTAAGAAGTACTAACATTTAATCATTAAATTTCGGATTTTTATACTCCATCAATTTCAAATTTTTAAAGGATTGTATATTGAAGATTTGATCTTTATGCGAATATTAATAAAATCATCAACTAATAAAATGGTTAGAAATACATTTTTAATTATTTTATTCTACAATAATTGATCTTTAAGTTCTCTATATAATTGATTTGCTCAATTGTCTCAATTAAATTTTATGATTATCCATAATTAAAACGAACTGTTTTTACAATATTTTTATCTAAGTTATTCAATGACTCTAAGAATTATTTGTTTGGAGTCTAAAACTCCAAACCCTTCATAGTTTTATAAGTTATGTATTGATGAGGACTATATAAGGTATTAGGGTATCTTTTTTGATTTATTCCATTTTTACCGTTAGATTCAATTATTTATTTAACTTCAATTGAAGAAATTTAGTTGTCTTTTATCTTAAAAATGTTCTGTCTATAATTATTTAGTATGAAAATTTTAATAATTGTAAAGAATTTGTTTGATAAATGAATTAGACTAAATCTTGCTTCAGTTTTAAACTTCATTACAAAAATGCTTATATATCTACCTTTATATAAAACAATATTTACTGATAATAAAAATTCAATCCAACGCTTTCTTGTATTCATAACTTATATGCAAAAGATGCTTCAAACCTCAAATAACCCTAATCCCCAACTATTCCCTCATAATCAACAACCATTAAAATATTACTGAAGATTATGGGGTTTAGTGTCATATCCATGTAGAAGTAATAAAATAAAATAAAATATAATTGCTTTAGTTTAGAGTTTATTGCTATTGGGCTCATTTAAAGTTATGAATTTCTTTTTCTATATATTTTTAGATCTTTAAGAGAGCTCTTTATGAAACATAAATCCTATAACTGTTGAAGTAATGATTCATTATAAATTCCTGTGATATAAAAATTAAAGACTTCTAGAGGCTGTTCTTAAACTATATGAATAAGATCTTCCAACATGTTATCTATTATTGTATAAAAGCATTCAATTATATTAATCATAAATCAAAATATTGGCAATTAAAGTAGGCCAAAATTACGATCTTAGGCTCATTCGATAGAGAATTCAAAATTATCTGGACTTTACTATTGGAACAACTATTTATCACATCACTAGAACTTGAAGCGAGATAACTTCACTTTAATTGAACTCACTAAATTCATTTAATTATACCTTCACATTCAAAACCCCAAAACCCCTTAATGACGTTTATAAGTTCTTTGATTTGTAGGGAATTTGTTAGGGGTTGGGGTTATTAATAGGTTATTATATGAAATATATAGTAAATGTATTTAATTTATACACTCAAAATGCACTTTTGGATCATGTGGAAGAGGTCTGTAGTTTATTTTACTCAACCACTATTCTATTTACTCTATCGATATGTCTGATCTCGGGTTTGGCTTGATTATTACCTACTCTGCCATTTATTTCATTGCTTGAGATACTCTTGATTTATCTATAAATTGCTTTATTCTTTGCTTAGCATCCTTTTCACACCTTGTTGAGTAATAACCGTTGCGGGGCATATCGCATTATATTATTATTGCTGCTATTGCCCACAAATACCATTGAAAGTCTCCGTCTCTCCAATCTTCTCTTTCTGGATAATAGCCTGGAGTTCCCATTACACTTCCTAGCCTTGATACTTCCACTCTTTAGGCTCTGTTGAAGTCAATAATTGTCATTCTTACAGGTGAAAAGTTTATCATTATATTCTCAGGCTTCAAATCTCTGTGAGCAAAGCCTAACTTATGTAACTCTCTTATGACTTCTAAGGTTTAAGTTGCTATCAAAGCAAGCTACTTATGATTTAGGTCGAATTCGTTCAAAAATAGGAATTAATCTAATCCAATATTTTAATATTCAGAAATTTATATAATTCTATGCTATTAAAGTTCTTTATAATAATAATAATAATAATAATAAAAATGTTTTAGATTTATGAGTCTTTTAACCCAGAAAGACCTCCTTCAAAGTTGGACATATAGGGACCACCCTGTCAAATTTTGTAATCTTACATTTTCGCGGAGTGAGTCACGAAATATTTTTATTTGCGACTCACTCCGACCCATCATTTATGTCCTTTATCATAATTTATGTATTTTTCTTCATAATCAGGGTCATTTAAGAAATTTAAAATTCTTCAATTTTTGTAGCTCGCAGCATAAAACTATACATTTATATGCTTTTTTGTGATATATCAAATTTATAATTAACTTGGTTTATTTATTATATATCATGCTTTTTTAATATTAAGACAATTTAATTTATTAATTAAAATTTAGTCTTTCTTAATTATAAATAATTTTAAGTTTGTTACTATTTTTATCAACAAATCGTTATCTATGATGTGTATTTTGCTTAATATTAAAAAAGAATGATATATAATAAAAAACCAAGTTAATTATAAATTGATATATCACAAAAAAGCATATAAATGTATAGTTTTATGCTGCGAGCTACAAAAATTGAAGAATTTTAAATTTCTTAAATGACCCTGATTATGAAGAAAAATACATAAATTATGATAAAGGACATAAATGATGGGTCGGAGTGAGTCGCAAAAAAAAATATTTCGTGACTTACTCCGCGAAAATGTAAGATTACAAAATTTGACAGGGTGGACCCTATATGTCCAACTTTGAAGGAGGTCTTACTGGGTTAAAAGACTCATAAATCTAAAACATTTTTATTATTATTAAAAAGAACTTTAATAGCATAGAATTATATAAATTTCTGAATATTAAAATATTGGATTAGATTAATTCCTATTTTTGAACGAATTCGACCTAATTCCTTTGATCACTAATGAAATCTCTGAGGGTCATTTCATAGAGTGGGTGTCTGAAAGCAACATGATCTTTGGCAAGTAGAACAGCATCTAGCTTGATTAAGTACTTACACTCTTTAAATTTTGCTTGATTGAGTACTTGATACTCGTTAGTAAACTCCATCTAATATTTATCATCACTTGAGAGATAGTTGAAAGGATAAAACTTGTAAGCATATTGATGATCATTGATAACTTTCTTATCAAAGGAGTCCTCTAGAATTAGATAACTTTAAAGAGAAGTATCTAAATCTATCTAAGCAAGAACTGGTATTTTCTTGTATTGAATTTTGATCATGATTTTTGTGATTTCAGAGGTTAGTTGGTTGCGTGCCTTCTTTACGCATTCTAACTCACTAGCTTATTCAGGCACTGCCACTTTAGAATATTCCCTCGATTTTCTTTTGTTGAGAAGCTTCAATTCAAATTCATGCTTTTCAATTTCTATGTCTTTTTTGTGGTTTTTAAAAGATGTTTCTTCAAGTCTCTTGTATGAGAGTACTACTTATAGCACTAAAAGCAATCATACTTCCCATCGATTTTGTCATGTTTTAAATATACAGTAGGCTTAGCTTCTGTATGCTGTCTATATCAGCTTGATTTATGAGCAGAATCCCTCTCACACAGCTCACAAAAATATACTTTTATTTCTTCTGTTTGTATAGGAATTTCATTAATACCTTTCTCCTCCTCTCTGTCTCCCACACACTTGTTTGCCATTTATTTTCTATTATTAATTTCTATTTTAATAACAGAGACCTCAAGTGATAGCTCTGGTAGTTCTTTATAAGAGTTCATCTCACAGCTTTCACACTTTTTATTGCTGCCAAAGGTTAGTCTCATTTAGTTTGATGGAAGTGCTGTTGTTTTTCTTAAAATGTTAGCGCTCATATTTAAAAATGAATTTAAAATTATAAAACCGCCTCTATAACTGAGAGTTTTTGCGGGCATACAAGTTTCAAGGGAAAATCTTAGAGTATTAGAGAAGAATTATGAGTGTTAAGAGACGATCCAGCTCTAAATATGGTGAGGAAGAAACCATTTTTACTTTCAATAATAAGTTGATTATAGTACTTACCGATTTAGGAGGTGCACATAATTAAGTACGTACTGCTTTAGGAGGTATTTTGTGATTTTATGATTAAAATTAGGGTGCTCCTAATTAATTACTAGCTTTAATTAATGCTCCTAATTAAGTACTAGCATTTTAGGAGCTGCTCCTAATTAAGTACGTACCAATTTAAATTTAAAAATATGGAACTATAACAGTAGAAATTGATATCAATCTCTCAAGTTTGAAACCAGTTCTCAAAAACTTCTCCATATCCTTATTAGAGGTTGACCTCCTATAGGATGCCCATATTTAATAGTATGTTTTACAGAGGTAAATAATTGAAATTAATAAACTTAAATTTGAATATCATTTCTTAGATCTGTAAACAAGATGGAGTAAATGAATGATGCAATGAAAAGAGTGCAAGTACAAGAATTGATCAAACAATTTTGAAGCAAGGAGGATTTACACCGCTACCTGGTGCAACAAGGTAAGGAACTTATAGCAACTTATCTTAATTATGTAGTTGGTTTGTTCCTGCCAACGATGGAAGGTACTAAAATTTCATTTCTAAGAGCGATACTCTGCGAAGAGAAGAAAGTATTGAAAACTTAAGATGTAAAGTTTGCAGAGATTCCAAACTATCCAGAGATTTCAGCGACAAACTTATATGATGATGGTATGAACGACCCTGAGGTTTCGCAGTACCTGCCAACTAAGAAGCAGTTGTAAAATAAACTGCCTGAAAGAAAATATTTCCTTGGTATACTTGCAACAATTAAAGGTGATTACTTTAAAGAAATTATTCAAGAATCTCATAAGAAAAGGTACAGCATCTCTTCAGAAGATAAGGACAAACAAGGGATCAAGATAAGTGAGAGCTGGCTATCAGAGTTGCAGAAACACCCTTATATTTCAAGTAAGAATTGTAGCTTAACTCTGAAGAAAAATCTGGTACTGGCATCTTCTTGATGAAGGAATAGAGCAAGCTTCACAGAGAGCGAAAGTCGCAGACAAAGTATGAAGTTAGCAAGAGACTTTATTCAAATATTTAGCCTCCAGAGTCAATGAACATAGATGCTGGAGCTGGCAGCAAGAGAAGAAACTTAGGAGGAGGGAAGCAAGAAGTAGAAGAAAAGAAAGAGAAGCCAACTCCCTCTAAAGAATTTTAAATGTGACTTATATATTCATTAACTTAACTACAAAACTTATTTATATACATTCACTCTCCCTTCTTTAGCACACTTTTAAGCCAATAAATTATCTACTCTCTTCGCTGAGCTTTTAATAAAGTCTACTGTATCGATAGGTAGGTCATGCATCAAGTGGTAGAGCAGCAATTTCTTGTAATGGCCTTTTAATATACCCCATTAGAACTTAATTCCATTAAACAATGGACTGTAAGGTACGTTGAACACTGGCGTTATTCTAAGTTGTTCATAACTCTTCCTTGTTTCTTTAGTCTTATGAACTGAAGATTATCAACAAACAGTATAATCTCTTCTTCAGGGTACTTCTCTCTCAGCTGTTCTAAGAACTTAATATACTGCTCTGTCTTAATAGAGCGAGGATGAATAACATAAGTTTCTAAAAACCAGTATCCTCACTAATTCCTCCAAGAATTGCAATTGTTTATACCTTGACATTCTAGTCATAAACTCTATATTACTATGCCTATACCAAGACTTCTAGATGAAAGTGTTGAAGTTAAACACAGCCTCGTCAGCATGTACAAACTTAATATTATTCTAATAGGCTCTCTACATTTAATTATAAATATAATTTAGGTTATTGTTGTAAAATGGCAGAGTGAAATCAATCACTCTCTTGATACGATTCACACCTTTGTAAGAGATACCATTTCGTTTATAGATGTTGGCTATAGACTAAGCAGAGATCTTCAACTCAGGGAACTGGCGGTGAAACATAGTAGCTCGTTGGTAGAGAGAGAAATGAGCCCAATACTTCAATGTTTTTTCATTAATAAGATAGTCAATATGCTTATATAAAAACTTTGAATTCCTCTTAGGCTAATAATTCATCTATTATTGCTTTGATTACACAGCTTTTAAGAAGTGATAGCGAACAGTTTAAGGACTTCGCTTTAAGAAAAATGCAATAGACTTATAGTTTAGTACTGGTTTGATTTATTCACTGTATATATCACATCCATAGCGCAGTTTAAACACTAAATCTATATACTCTTCATCATAAATAGACCCAATTAGCTTGCTATTTTAGTTCCGCATTTAATTAATAACCCCAACCCCTAACAAATTCCCTACAAATCAAAGCACTTATAAACCTCATTAAGGGGTTTTGGGTTTTGATTAAAGTCAAGTTATCTCGCTCCAGGTATGCGATAAATAATATAGCCAATAATAAAGTCAAGTTATTTTTGAATTCTATCGAATAAGCTCAAGATCTTTTAAATTGGCCAACTTAACTACCAAGATTTTGATTTATAATTAATTTAATTTAAATTAATTTCCCAATTTCGAGTGTATTCCTGCATTATTGAGGCATCTTGAGCTTTTTTTATAATGAGAGTAGTGAGGATTCTTTTATTTTGATTCTTAAGCCATTATAAGATTATTTGAGTAATTTCTTGATTTTATTCCAAAATTAGTTCAGTTAAGTTACAATCTAAATCTTGGGAGTCTTCAGCCATAAATGATTCTATATTAACTTATTTCATTCTCGAATTAGACTTGAAAACTAATTTTTGTAAAGTCTTACAATTCTTAATTATACCAAAGAAAGCATTCAAAATGTCTATATTTTCTAAAATCCAAATAATCAATAATAAAAAAATAGAGTTTTTAGATATTTTGGAGAAATAACTGGGCTAATATAGCTTTATAAAGTTTTACTATTATAAAGGTTTATGAGTAATAATTTTAATCTTAATGAGCAAATGAGTTATCTTGTGATTTTATAAATTTTTCAATTCAATAAAGGTAACTAGAATATTATTCAAATTAAATCAGTTATTATTTTATATTCCATTTATTTATAGAAATATATTTAAGAGGTATATATGTTGGTTTTTAATGTTCGAATTAAACCCCAAAACTACTTCAATAATTTTATTGATTTAAAAAGCTAGTAATTAAATCACCTCTAACTTATTTTTTAATTTATTTTAACTGAGCTACCCATCAACACCCCTCCCACTCTAAACCGAAAGACCACTTCCAACCCTAAATTGAGACACCCCTTCCTATCCTATTAAATACCTTATTTCATATAAAAACTTTTATCATCAAGTTCTGGCTATAACTCATTCATGACATTCCAATATAATTTTTTTTCATAGTTTTCACTTCTTGCGTCATGATTTTGAAACACACGCTCCTATAGCAATAAATACTCCAATCCATTTACAATTTAATTTCATATAAAAGTTTTTTTACTTAAAGTCGAATTTAATATATAATAATTCGTACTATGAATTTTTATTCACAAAGAATATCATTTAAAATAAAATCACAATCAATTATAATGTTTGTTAATGAAATATCAATTAAAAGTATTAATAAGTCATAAAATTAATGCTTTTTATAGATCTTAGGATAATAAGTTTTTACATTTAAAATATGCGATATTTTTATGTTTAAAAAACAGTTATATCTTTCAGTGTCTAAAATCAATTAAACTATATTTAGAAACGAGGCTCCAAGTTCCATATTTTGAAAGTTATTGACATTTAGTCTTATCTTGAAATTGCTCAACTCTTAAGGATTAAGAGAGAGAATCATCTCGAATTATTAATAAATTCACAAAACTTTCCTTTTACTTTTAACTTGCCTTTCCCTCAGGAAAAGATTTAAATAAATTAGCGAATAAATATATCTCTTAAGCCAGAATTTATATAATTTTGTCTTATTATTTCCTTTTGATTCAAATTTATAATTGAAAAGAGTAATTAGCTTTTAGACTTCTTTTCATT
The DNA here is from genome assembly GCA_000711775.1 of Oxytricha trifallax. Classification (NCBI taxonomy): domain Eukaryota; phylum Ciliophora; class Spirotrichea; order Sporadotrichida; family Oxytrichidae; genus Oxytricha; species Oxytricha trifallax. Next base: position 52,102 of record ARYC01003312.1, on the reverse strand, counting down.
GAATGACTTCTACAGAATTTATCTGGTATCAAATGCCAAAAATGAAACATTAAAATTACAAATCTACCTGAATTTTGTCCGTAGACACTTGAAGCCTGATGGAATATGAATTAGCTCCAACTTCCTTATGTAGATATTAAATATTAATTAGAGGTTTAAAAGTACAAGCCTTTGTTTTGGGAAATGTTTATGAACCTTGAGTATTTTTCCAGAGAAAAAAGGTTAAAAGTCTTAGACTAATTATTAGATATATGTTAAAATAGAGCAATAATAATGATGGTGACAAATACATTGAAATCATAACAGTATGTTCAAATGATAGAGTGATCCGCAGCAAAAAACCAAAAAAATTCTAGAATAAGTGAAAAAGAAATGTAGGTATAATGTATTTATATATTAAATATTATAAATCATTAATTGGATATAAACAATAGTTTGGGAATTTAGTATTAATATATGTAGAATAAAAAATTTCAGCAATCTGTGTATCAATTAAAGTTTTTTATGAAAAATTTAGAATGCTAATTTATTATAGTGGATAACTTTTAGTTATAAATTATAAAACTCTCACTTAAATCCATTAAATTATATTAATTTCCTCCTTATTTTTAAACACTGTTGATAAGTCTTGGGCTTTTGATTGAAAAAGATGTCTAATTTAGTTATACATTCAGCTCATTTCAAAGATTGTACTAATACTTGTAAGACTTCTTTATAAATATATGCCCAATTAAATACCATCTCTTAAATATTGTGATATTTGAATGTACATTTTAATAATTTATGTAATCCATCAATAGCAAAGCGTACTTATCTCACTTCTGCTTTAATAGTGCTATGAATTAATAAAGCATTAAGTTTAGTTTTTCCCTTATTTTTTTTCAAAAAATTTGCAAAAGGCAGGTATAAATATTCACTGTTTTTAAATAATAGCTTTCTCAATTAAGTCAAACACTTTAAGTCGAGTAGATCATTTTAAAATTACTGGAAGTAAATCTTTGAGATCCTTGCTTGTTCAGAAATTTCCGTACTTGTTCCTTAATTAATTTGTATATTTCTCTTAAAGTGTCTATTGCCATTATTAATGAATAAGCTTTCAAAATCAAAGTTAAATTAATTATCAAATTACTAAAATTATTAATAAAAGATAAAAGATCAGGAATTTTCAATGTTTTAAAATGAAAAAACTGAATAAACTTGTAGATTAGTAATTAAAATTAGATTATATTAAAAAAATGGAGAAAAAATGTAAACTTTATTCTGATATTATTTGCTTTATTTGATCTATTGTTTCTCTATCATATACCGACTTGTTAAAAATATTATTCTATTCAATCATTATTCTGTATTAAATTAAATTATCCTTAATACAATGCATTCTGGTTATTTCCTATAGAATAGAGTTATTATCGCAATATTTTTATCAAAAGTTTAAAAGATTAATTATATTTGATAAAAGTCTTGTCAAAAATATAGAAAATTGGAGTTTTTTTTTAAGACTATAAAATATTAAGCACCAACTAGCATAGATTTTGTGAATAAAAAGTAGCAAATAGAGAGGTTTAGATTGTTTAATCTCTTTATAAACAAATTTTATTTTAATATGTGTTTTTTATAATTAAGTCAGTTATCTTTATTGATTAAAATTAAATTTTCATTTTGAAAATTCAAGATCAATATTCTATGTAAATTTTTTGAAAATCAAGAATTGTCATTATCTAAAATTAAAACAGAAAATAATTAGATTATTACAAATTAAAATGGAGCGGGTGGTTTCAAAAAAGGCTCGCATTTGAAACTATGTAATGCTATTATAAACTTAATTTTTTACTTTATCTCATATATTTATTTACTTTTTTTCTTAGAAAATAAATCATTCCTAATGTTGAATAAATGAAAAGAATATAAACTTATAAAAATAAGAACTGATATCAGAATTCATTGAATTATAATGCTTAGACAACAGAGATGCATTGGATAATTAAAACGTACTAATAACAAGACTTTTCAAATATGCAATATATATATATATATATATCAGTGTATAAAATAGCTCCGCTAAAATGGGATTATTTTAGAAATTCTAAATAAATATAATATCGCATAGTAAATAAATAAGAGCAGTTAGTATATTATGAGGAGTAAATGTAAAAATGATCTCATTTTTTTCTAAATTTTGTGTAATTACTTTTATTTATATATATAAACTTTCAATTACATGACTGTATGTTTTTTATTTTTAATTTATACAATTTCCTTATCTTTTGTATTTTAGCAATAATAATTAGAAATTATTAAAAGTTGATGTTTTAAGGTTTTGACAGGTAAGCCTTTTGAATTTACTGCAGGAAAGGCAAAATATTATTTGAATTTAGGATAATCAAAACCCCCCAAAACCCTTTATGAAGATTTATTTGAATTTATATATTTATATTAGTAATATAAATATTCTGCCTATAAAAAGGATTATAATAAAATTATGTAATTGAATATGATTTAAACATTTATAAAATAAAAATATTATAACTAGAAACTTTGATTAATTTGTGACAGTAGGCTCATTAGATTAGGTTAAATGTATAGATATGACTTTGGTAATTATTGTGATAACTTTAATTAAATATCATTTTCAAGAGTATAAAATTTTAATCAAGGCTAATAAAACTTTTGAAATTTAACTCTATTAATTTTATTTTTTTAAAGATAATAAAATATTTAAAATCTTGTCTAATTTCTCTCTGGCCTATAAAGCTGTGATGTTTTATCTAAATTTATTTAGCTTCATATCCATGCTTTATCTATTGCAAGAATGATCATACTTTAGAAAGTAACTTCTATTAGACTATTTAGATTAAGAAATAAAATAGAATGAAGAGGCATTGTTAGAATTATAAAGAACTATTTCTGATGAAGTTTTTTCCCTTCTCATCAGAAAGAAGACTTCTTCTAAAAATTTTATTACTCTATAATCAGAATTCTATTAGAATTAGGGCAAAATTTTGATGAAACTCTCAAGCCTAAAAATCAATCCTCAAATTAATTTTTTAACAAAAATAGATGAATGACAATTTAGAACAATTACCAATTACAACTGGATTTAAAATAATTTCTTAATGAATTCTAGTGATATTTCTTTGACAAATCAATAAGTGCCAATACTTGACCACAAGAGGAAGGGAAGAGTTCTATCAGCATGGTCCCTATTAAAAAAACAAATCATTATACTAACATTACTGTGTTTATTAAATATATGAATAACAATATTTTTTTAATTTCAAAATTTTAATGTCGATTTGAAGTTTCAAGGGTGAGAAAAGTTATTTTTAAAAAAATCAAGCCATAATATGATAGGCAAATAATAAAATGAGGCGAAGAGAAACTCCTCAAAGATAATTTTTTAATATACGAAAATAAATTAACGATGGATATAATCAAAAATATTTTCAAAATTTAAATTAAATAAAGTCATTTTATGCTAAGAATATGAGTGTGAAACAGTAAAATACTCACAATTATGTTAATATTTTAAATTATTAATATCAAACTTTTTTATAAATATCTAGGATTATTAAATGGAATAATTATAAGTGAAGTTTATCTTGCTGAGAGTTTCTAGATGCTCTTAATTACCTGATAAAAACACCTCCCTTACTTCTTTCTTGAAAGTTTTGATCAGATAGTCATCATTTTTGAGTAAATTGTAGGATTCTTTATTCAATCTACTTAGTAATAGGTGTCCTTAGTGACAGTAAAATGTAAATGATAATATTTCTCCAAGCATATACTTGCTCTTTGCTCTTTGGAGAATAGATATTTTATTGTAGGATTCCATAATTCTTAAATAATTATTTTGATCAAATTTATCTTTAAATATTTGAATTTTATTTTTTTCCTTATTTTATTTCAATACTCATTATCAATATTTATTAGAATAATAAGGTCACTAATATTCATTAAATATGCATATATAATATTAATCTAATATAAAGCTATTAACTTGTCTCGCCTTTATCTTTCAAGTCAAATCTTAAATATAAAACCCCATGATATTTTTTTAAGAATTGAGATAGGGGGGTATTTATAAATAATCAATAATCTGATATTTATTGGCCTGTATCAATTAAAATTAGCTTAAAAATAAAAATAAACACACTAATTGGCCTAATTTATATGAAAAATTATTCTAGCTAAAAGATTTAATAAAAGGGCTAATCATCAAAATATTACGCCAATATTAAATAAATTCTTGATTATTTATAAATACCCCCATATCTTAATTCTTAGAAAAAATCATGGGGTTTTACATAATTTAATGGCCATTTATTTTTTATTAATAAAAAAAACATGATAAATTCAGTGAAAGATTTTCCATATCTATTAACCATCAAGTTAAAAAAAACAATACGACATTAATTATCTTTTAATTGATGGTTATCAAATACTTAAATACTTTCATAAGTGGGGCTAAAATAAACAAATTTACATGTTAACCTTCATTTCTTACTTTAATCTTAATTTAATTTAAACAAGTTTCTTTAACCAAATTTTTTTATAAATTTTCCTCTTGAAATTGTTTCGTAAATATGAATGATCAAGATGTATTTATTCAATTTCATAAAATCATAAATGAGTTAGATAATTACAATTTTTTAACTACTATAATCTAATGTTATCTTAATTGTGTAAAAGAGGACTATGACGACGAAGATGATGATGAATAAGACTAAAATGAAGAAAAAGTAAAAAATAAAGGCTCATCTTGGCACCGATGTTGAAACGTGCTTGTCCTTACTGAACGCTAACGGCGCACCACTAGTCACAAAAATAAAAGTAAAGGCCAGTGGCTGTCTTCTTGCATGTCTTGATGTTTGAAGGAAAAAAGGGTAAAATATATCTTCATAAAAATACCATATTTTATATTAAAAATTAGTACCCTATATTCAATAAACACAACTAAGATAACTTTACATTACCTTGAGTTGAGAATGTTTTTATAATTAAGATCTCTTATAAATCGTGATTGTTTTTTAATTTCTCTTAAATCGAAATTGGCTACTTATAATCCTGAATTTACTTTACTATGTTTAAAACATTATTTCTTTATGAAAATTTAAAGAAAAATTTAGCTTTAGATAGGGAAGTTAAATAATTAAATAAAGGGCGTTATATAATTAAAATGAAGAGACAAATATATTATGATTAATTTGTCAAATTAAAAAATATAGTATTTATTTTAGAAATAATCAATTTTAGCGGCATAGTCACATAATTCTTAAATGCATGCAAATGGTGAAACTAACTAGCTGAAGCAATTTTAAATTGATATTTTGATCTAATTTTACATTTTCTGAAATAAGAGTCAACAATTAATCGAGAACAATTATGAAAGTTTAAAATTAATAAAGAAATTAGAATTATATTCTATGTTTAATTTCAACCATTTCTTTTGTTTTCCCTTAAAAATTAAGCAATTTATTTAATATCAGTAATAGATAGCTCTCCAAGGTTATTTATTCTCAAGAAATTTAATCTTACTCTACTTAAGAGCTATAAGAGTAATCCTATTATTATTTGTCAACATCAATATCCGTACCTCCTAGTACCCTTATTCTTAAAAATTCTTCTTTGCATTGTACACCCCTACCACCTGTACACCAAAAACTCATTACCACCCGTATACCTCATATACCCTTACCACTTATACACAATAACTCTTTACCACCATATTTTCATTTAAAATACTCCATTTTATATGAAGTCTTTTATAAAATCAGTCTATATCGATTTCAATCTTGTCATTATATTGTGATAATTTTATATATATAATATCATAAATTTTGAAAAATCATTTTTTGTGCATATTAACACAACTTTCATAGGAAATATTCATTTTATGATTAGCTAAATGATTATCATAATTTTAACATAAAAGGTAATTTAAAGGATATTATATAAAGCTTCAATAATATTTATCGTCTTAAATCATCCTAATTCAGCCTATCATAAACAAGTAAAATGCTAAAATTGTTATGCTATAAATTTTTTCTTTTTTAGATAAAAATATAATTTCTTTTGCATAATTTTTATAAAAACTTTTCTTTAATTTATTTTTTATTAACATTTATTTTTTATATTTTCATATTTTTTCAGGAAAACATTTGTAACGAGAATTTTATTATAAACATAAAATAATACATTTTAATATACTAATTTTACTAGTTATTATTAACAAGTTGATTGAGACTATAATAATTCATTTCTTAATTTATTAACTAAATTATGTAAAAAAAATTTATTTTTGGATAATCTATTTTATTTTTTATTTTTGGAAGTTAAATAATTATTTATTTATATAGTATCAAAAAAGGTAATAAATATATTTAATTACTTATATTAACTTATCAAAATAACAATTATATGTTACTATCATGTAATAATTATTATTAATCGAATTTATAAATAACATATTATTCCAATATTTTATGGGTTTTTAAAGTAAAATTATTAGGTATTAGTAAAATTGAGTTTAGGAACATTAAAGAAAATAGAAAAATGAACAAATTATTAAATTAAATAGAGATAAAGTAGAAATAAGAATGATGATTAAAATGAAATGCAAAATTTAAATCGTATAAGCATCAGTATTGAGCATTGTAGTGTCTTAATTCATTGATCTTCTCATCACTATTTATCTCTCTGTTGAAATTAAGAAACCATTCGCGCTGAGCCCTAGATTTTCCTAACATAAAAAATAACAGTGCTAGAGATGCTGAAGCTGCAACCTCGTCCACTTCTCGTCTAAACACTATCTTACAGGAGATCCCAGATCACTTTGAAAGAGGAGACTCCATTATTTTAGCCAAATTTTTTAAATTATAGATGTTGAAGAAATATAATTTATCATATTAAAACCATTTTAGTTTTAATGATAAGAAATTAATTAAGACAACTCTAATTACATTTCCTTCTAAATTGAATCTATTAGTAGAATCTTTAATTTCTTATCATTAAAACTAAAATGGTTTTAATATGATAAATTATATTTCTTCAACATCTATAATTTAAAAAATTTTGGCTAAAATAATGGAGTCTCCTCTTTCAAAGTGATCTGGGATCTCCTGTAAGATAGTGTTTAGACGAGAAGTGGACGAGGTTGCAGCTTCAGCATCTCTAGCACTGTTATTTTTTATGTTAGGAAAATCTAGGGCTCAGCGCGAATGGTTTCTTAATTTCAACAGAGAGATAAATAGTGATGAAGAAGATCAATGAATTAAGACACTACAATGCTCAATACTGATGCTTATACGATTTAAATTTTGCATTTCATTTTAATCATCATTCTTATTTCTACTTTATCTCTATTTAATTTAATAATTTGTTGATTGTTTTAAATTCTAAAAAACTATAGCTAATACAATATTATCATTTTATTTGTTTAAGAAAGGCTGAATCAAGATCACTTAAGGTTATATAAACTATATATAAGATCCTTTAGAAATAATTATTATGTTAAAATTATGATAATCAATGAGCTATATAAAAAATAATTATTTCCTGATGAAGTATATAAAATATATTGAAAATGGGCTTTGGAAAAATAATATTAAAAAATGAATTTTAAATGTTTTAATGTGTTAATAAGTGAAAAGGAAATTGCCAGAGTTCATGATATTTTATATAAAAATTCTCCTTTATGTTGGCGAGATGTCAGGAAGGAAATCAATTCAGACTGCGCGGACAGAAATTTTCATATTAAATGGGAGATTTTATTATAGATTAGGGGGAAGTTATGGTCAAGTATGTGGAGTAGGGGAGAACGGGTTGTAAGGGGGAATATTTATAAAGAAAGGTAAGGGGGATTACGGGTGTCGATCGAAACAATTATTATTGTCCAGCAAAAATTATATGATTTTGTCTAGAGTATCTATATAATTGTTTTTCTCTTCATAGCTGCCATAAGCTTCAGTTTAAAATAGTCTCTAGGGAGATTCAAGAAACTCAAACTTTAGCTCTTTTAAAGTTTTATTAACAATAATAACAATACATAAACAATATCATATATTTTTTTAAAAGTTTGATTAAAAGTACAAGCTTCAAAAAAATTTGTTATAGTCTTTGATAATTCAATCAAAACATAAATTTTATCGAAAATTTAAATCTTAGAATAAAAAAATAATTAATGAAAAAATTCAATTGCAAGTAAATATTAATTAACTATACTCAAATGAGTTATTTTTTGCTTTGCTCATTTCTTTGGTCTATAAGTGGTTGAAGTATTTAAACATTTTAATTATTTTAATAAATTTATACCAGGATTTTATTCTAAAAATGCTTAAATAATATATAAAAAGACTCAATATAGTGTATTAAGCTCATTTTATTTGTAATATCCAATGAATTTAATTCTAAAAACATTTTAATTTATTTCAAAATTTATTAATTACTTTTTTACTTTCCATCCCGAGACTAATATCCATTCAAAACCCCAAAACACCTTAATGAGATTTATAATGCTTTGATTTGTAGGGAATTTGCTATGGGTTGGGTTATTGATTAAATTCGAGACAAAAATAGCAAGCTTTTGGGGTCTAATTATGATGAAGAGTATCTAGATTTAGTGTTTAAACTGCGATATGGATGTTATATATATACAGTGAATAAGTCAAACCAGCTCTCAATTATAATTAAATTGCTCTGCTCTTAAAGCTAAGTCCATCAACTGTTCGCACCCAATGCCTTATAGCAGTATAACTAAAGCAATAATAGCTGAATTCTAAGCCTTAGAGGAAGTCAAAGTTTCTTTAGAAGCATATTGACTCTCTTATCAATGAAAAACTTTGAAGCATTGGGCTCACTTTTCTCTAGACCAACGAGCTACTATGTTTCACCGCCAGTTCCCTGAGTTGAAAATCTCTGCATAGTCTGTTGCAAACATTTATAAACGAAATGTTATCTCTTACAAAGGTGTTAATCGTATCAAGAGAGTAATTGATTTTACTCTGGCATTTTACAACAACAACTTAAATTATATTTATAATTAAATGCAATTAGCTTAATAGAATAATATTAAATTTATTCATGCTGACGAGGCTGTGTTTACCCTCAACACTTTCATCTAGAAATCATGGTATAAGAGACATAGTAATATAGAAGAATATGACTAGAAGTCAAGGTATAAACAATGCCAATTCTAGGAGGAATTAGTGAGGATACTGGTTTAGAAACTTATGTTATTCATCCTCGCTCTATTAAGACAGAGCAGTATATTAAGTTCTTAGAGCAGCTGAGGGAAAAGTACCCTGAATAAGACATTATACTGTTTGTTGATAATCTTTCTGTTCATAAATCTAAAGAAACAAGGAATAGTTATGAACAACTTAGAATAACGCCAGTGTTCAACGTACTTTACAGCACGTAGTTTCATGGAATTGAGTTCTACTGGGGTATATTAAAAGGTCATTACAAGAAACTGCTGCTATACCACTTGATGCATGACCTACCTATCGATACAGTAGACTTTATTAAAAGCTCAGAGAAGAGAGTAGATAATTAGTTGGCTTAAAATTATGCGAAAGAAGGAGAGTGAATGTATAAAAATAAATTATGTAGTTAAGTTAATGAATATATAAGTCACATTTAAAATTCTTTAGTAGGAGCTGGCTTCTCTTTCTTTTCTTCTTCCTGTTACTTCCCTTCTCCTAGGTTTCTCCTCTTACTGCCAGCTCCAGCATCTATGTTTATTGACTCTGGAGGATAGATATTTGAATAAAGTCTCTTGCTGACTTCATACTTTGTCTGTGAAGTTTGCTCTATTCCTTCATCAAGAAGATGCCAGTACCAGATTTTTATAAAGAGTTAAACTACAAAACTTAATTGAAATATATGGGTGCTTCTGCAGCTCTGATAGCCACTCTCACTTATCTTGATCCCTTGTTTGCCCGTATCCTCTGTAGAGATGCTGTATCTTTTCTTATGATATTCTTGAATAATTTCTTTCAAGTAATCACCTTTATTGTTGCAAGGTTGTCAAAGAGATAGTTTCTTTCAGGTAATTTGTTAGACAACTGCTTCTAAGTAGGCAGGTACTACGAAACTTCTTGACATTCATTGCATCGTCATATAAATTAGTCACTGAGATTTCTGGATAGTTTGGAATCTCTGCAAACTTTACATCTTAAGTTTTCAATGCTTTCTTCTCTTCGCAGAGTATCGCTCTTATAAATTATTTTAGTACCTTCCATCGTTGGCAAGAACAAGCCAACTACATAATCAAGATTAGTTACTATAAGTTTATTACCTTGCTGCACCAGGTAGTGATGCAAATCCTCCTTGCTTCTAAATTTTTGAATCAATTCTTGTGCTTGCCCTCTTTTATTTGGATCATTCATTGACTCCATCTTGTTTACAGATCTAAAAAATGACATTCAAATTTAATTTTATTGATTTCGATTATATACCTCTGTAAAATTTACTATTAAATATGGGAATCCTATAGGAGGTCAACCTCTTATAAGGATATGGAGAAAGTTTTGAGAACTGGTTTCAAACTTGAGAGATTGATATCAATTTCTACTGTTATATTTTTAAATTTAAATTGGTACGTACTTAATTAGGAGCAGCTCCTAAAATGCTAGTACTTAATTAGGAGCATTAATTAATGCTAGTACTTAATTAGGAGCACCCTAATTTTAATCATAAAATCACAAAATACCTCCTAAAGCAGTACGTACTTAATTAGGTGCACCTCCTAAATCGGTACGTACTGTAATAAACTTATTATTGATAGTAAAAATGGTTACTTTCTCACCTACTTTTTAGAGCTGGATCGTCTCTTAGCACTCATATTTCTTTCTCTAATACTCTAAAAAACTTCCCTTAAAACTTGTAGGCTTGCAAAGCTCTTTTATGAGCTCTGAGTTATAGATGCAGTTTAATAATTATAAATTTATATTTAAATATGAGCGCTAACATTTTAAGAAAAACAACAGCACTTCCATAAAACTAAATGAGACTTACCTTTGGCAGCAATAAAAAGTGTGATAGCTGTGACATGAACTCTCATAAAGAACTACCAGAGCTATCACTTGAGGTCTCTGTTATTAAAATAGAAATTAATAATAGAAAATAAATGGTATTAATGAAATTTCTATACAAACAGAAGAAGTTGAAGTCTATTTTTGTGAGCTATATGAGTGAGATTTTGCTCATAAATCAAGCTGGTACAGACATAAGAAGGAGCATAGTGAAGCCAAGCCCACTGTATACTTAAAGCATGATAAAATGTATTGAATAAATGATTGCTTTGAGTGCCATAAGCATTACTCTCATACAAAAGACTTGAAGAAGCATCTATTAAAGGCTCACAAGAAATATATATAAGTTAAAAACATGAAGTTGAGCTTAAGCTTCTTAACAAAGAAAGAGAGGGAATATTCTAAGGTCGTAGTTCCTGAATAAGCTAGAGAGTTAGAGTACGTTAGGAAGGCTCGCAACCAACTGACCTATGAAATAACAAAAATTATGATCATTATTCAATACAAGAAAATGAAAGTTCTTGCTTAAATTGACATAGATACTTCTCTTTAAAGCTACTTTATATTAGAAGACTCCTTTGATAAGGAAGTTATCAAGCTGTACCCTTAAACTGTCTCTTAAGTGATGATAAATATTAAATGGAGTTTACATATGAGTATCAAGTACTCACTCAATAAAATTTTAAGGAGTGTAGTAATTAATCAAGCTGGATGCTATTCTCCTTGAAAAGGATCATGTTGCTTTCAGACTCCCACTCTATGAAATAACCCTAAGACATTTCATAAAAGATCAAAGGAATCATAAGTAACTAGGATAAATAGCAACTCATACCATACAAGGTATTATAGAGATTCACAAGTTAGGGTTTGTTCACAGAGATTTAGAAGCCAGAAATATAATGTTGAACTTTTCACCAGTAACAGTAGCAATAATCGATTTCAACAGAGCATTAAGAGTGGAAGTATCAAGGCTTGGAACTGTAATGGAATTCCAGGCTATTAACCAGAAAGAGTAGACTAGAGAGATGGTGATATAAGTGGGATGCGTGGGCTGTAACAGCAATAATAATAATAGAGTGCGATATGCCTCGCAACGATTACTACTTTACAATGTGCGAAAAAGATGCTAAGCAAAGGATAAAGCAATTTATAGAAAGAAACAGAGTCTCTCGATCAATGAAACAAATAGCAGAGTCAATAATAATTAAACCAAACTCTAGATCAGACATATCAATAGAGCAGATAGAGTTGTGGTTAAGTAAGATAAACTTCAGACCTCTCCCACATAATCCAAAAGTGCATTTTGAGTGTTTAAATTAAATACATTTATAATAAATTTCTCATTAAAACCTATAATAATAACCCATCCCCTAACAAATTCCCTACAAATCAAAGCAATTATTAACCTTATTAAGGGGTTTTGGGGTTTTGATTTCTCTATAAATTATTTAATTCTGTTAAATTATTATTATAGCTCATATTTAGTTAATTAAAGTTAATATGTAAATAAGTATACTTATTAAGTTAATCATTAATTAGTCATCATAGTTTCTCTATATATTGTTTGATTTAATTTTTCGTAATCTCATTTATGTATTATTTTCTGCATATGTTTATGACACTCTACATTTTGCCGCATTGTTTATGGATCTTAGATATCTGCATATTTGACCACTTCTATATATCCAAATTAAGTCAGATAGATAAAGAGGTTAGAAGGCTTTGTTAAGTAGCTCGTAAATCTGCCCAGATATTTACAGTTTCCTCCCAATAGTCGATAGCTTTCCCAATAGAGATATGCTTTTAAAAATAATAATATTGAATAGTTTAAATATGAGATGTTGCGTGAAAAGAAATTTGTTTGGATAGTTTGTTAAAGAAAAATATAAAAAATGCTTTTTAGAATTATAAATTCGTGCGATTTAATAAAATTCTTCCTTGTCTAAAGCTGCTCTAAAGTCCAAAATTAATAACTAACAGTTGAGAAAACATTTTTAAAGTATTTATTTAGTATAAAACTTACTTAAAATTTAAGCATAAATTATAAAATAAATTTATTCCTAATAATACGATGTCCTTAACCCTTAATTTTTATTTCTCATTTAAAAAATTAAACTACTAAATACAAATACTCAATTTGAATTTAAATTACTTTTACAATTAATAAAGAGGATTTTGGATTTTTTAATAATATTATTTGAAATATCCAATCGTTGTAATTATTTAAAGTAAGGTATTTTGTTCATATTAAGTGAAACTCTATTGATAAAAGCATCTTTAAGTTTGCATGAATTGACTTATATTTTTTCAAGCGATTAACTAGAGCTTAAAAGTTCTGCAAACTTATCCTCTATTTATTATTCTGAATCGTTAAAGTTGCACTAATAAAATTTAAATAAATATTATATTTACAAAAAATATAATTTGCTTATGAAGTTAAAATATTAAAATGATTCACTTAAAAATTTAGAATATAAAGCTTAAATTAATTTAATATTTAAATATATATAATAGGCTTTATAAAATTGTATGTCCTTTAGTTACTTTGCTCTTGGAATAAATATTTTTTTATAGTATTATTTTTATTTAATTATTTATAAAACAATCAAATAAATCCAAGAAATTCATTAACAGTATTTAGATTATTTCTTTCAAAACTTTAATTTTAGAGTATAAATGTTTCAATTTGACTGTTATCAGAGTATAAAAAAGAAGTAAGGAGAACTAACATTTGATCATTAAAAAATGGATAATTAAACTCCATCGATTTCAAATTTGTAAAGGATTATAGATTGATGAGTCGGTCGTCATGACAATATTTAATAAATCTATAATCACTCTTAAAATGATTATGAATATTTTATTTTTTAATTATACAAGAGTAGACCTTTAAATTCTAAACATAACTGATTTGCTATATTGTCTCAATTTAATTTGAGGATTAGCCATAATTAAAATGAACAGTATTTACTAGTTTTTAATCTAAGTTATTCAAAGAATCTAAGAATTATTTGTTTGGAGACAAAACCTCAAAAACCCTTCAAAACTTTATAAGTTCTATTATTGATGAGATCAATGTTGGGATTAGACTTTTTCTTGAATTTTTTCAGTTTTATATTTGGATCAAAAATATATTTTTTATAAATGAAATTATAAATATTTATTTTTAAATTATGTCTATTCTTTTGAAATGTTTTTACAAATTATATTTATTTAATTTGGAAACTTAAATGATTGAGAATTATATTTTTGCTATATTTTTTTAAAACTGGATTTGCTATAATTCATAATTTTTTTATTTATGACCATTATGAAAATTTACTGGTACTGATTAAGTTTAGTTTATTTTAATAGATATCACTAATAAAGCTTTTTCTTAAAATATAATACTAATTAATTTTAACTTTTTAATTTATGTGTGCACTAATTACTAAAAGTCATAATTAATTAAGGAAGTAATGGCTATGGGGAAGCATCCTCCCTCTAATGTATACTTTTTATTTTGTAGTCTGATAGAGTTTTTAACACTGAGTAATAGTAGCAGATAAACATGGTTTACGCGAGCAATAGTTTTTGAGCTATGACCTCTTATAATTCAAAAAAATGATATATAAAATCATAATAAAATTAACAAAAATTTTTCTTTTTTTTCAAATTTTTAATTTTTATAAAATTATCGATTTAAGTGGAAATTTAACAAAATATGTAAGTCTTATTGAATTATCATTAACAAAATTAAAAAATAAAAATTATTCTCTCTTCTAAAAAAAATGCAAAAACAATTAGTTTCAATTTAATGTCAATAATTAAATAAGATTTACATATTTTGTTTAATTTTCAATTTAATCGTTATTTTAGAGAAATTAAATTTTGTGAAAAATTTGAAATTTTTTGTAAAATTAATAATGATTTTTATATATAAAAAGTGACTTTGATGAGGCCATAGCTCAAAAACTATTGCTCGCGTGATTCATGTTCATTAGCTACTATTACTCAGCGTTAAAAACTCTATCAGACTACAAAATAAAAAGTACACATTAGGGGGGGAGGATGCTTCCCCATAGCCGAAGTAATTAATTAAGTGCTTATCATAATTAAGTAATAGCCTCTATTATAAATGAAAAATATCGCAAAAAACTTATTTATCTCACGAATTTTTTATAAGTGTAGCAATTCGCTCCGTATTAGACATTTAAAAAACCTATTACATTATAACTATATTTTATAGGTCATTAATCTCTTATTGGAAAAGAAATACAAAATTATAAGTTTATTATAAATTTATATCTATTTGAAGATATTATTTTATCAGTTAATGGTTAAAATTTAGCATAATATTTTCTTATGTTTTCGATTTAAATTTCATCTACCCCAAACTTCCTCAAAATTTCAATGAATATATGACAGCTAAATGCAAGAAATATTATTTAAATGAATAAAGTAGATATATTGTTTTTTAAAAAGTGAAAGAAAATATTAACTATTATTCATTTTTAAATGTCAAATCTTTTATTGATAGGATAATCTAATTTAAATAAAAAGATATCATTTAAGAAGAAAATGAACAAAAACAATTTTACCCCAAAAAATTTCTTGTAATTATTGGAAGGATGCAATAATGTTTCGAATATCATATAATCCAGACATTTCCTCATCAATAAAAAGAGATTAAAATATTGAAGAGGTTTTTTTGTTAGTAAGTGTCATATCCATGCAGGCATAATAAAAATAAAATATATTTTAATTCCTTAAGTTTAGAGTTTTTTGCTATTGGGCTTATTTATATTTAAGATTTTCTCTTTCTGTTTATTCTGATTTACTTCAGAGAGCTCTTGATATAACATTAATCATATAACTGTTGAAGGAATGATTCATTAAAAGTTCCAAATAAATTCAAAATAAAGACCCCGGGGGAAATTTCCTGCCCCTTAGATAATTCCCTGCCATTAACATTCTAATTTTTTAATTTTGCAGCTAAATTTTAGAAAAAATGCTAATACCAATTTTATTTACAATATCTTATATGATGAAACCTTTTCTAGTATACAACTTTTAAGGTTTATATTTATTCTTTGACTTATTATATTATAAATCAATGCTAAATAAATTGATTTTTATATATAATAAAAGTGTTTTTTTATTTGAAATCTGTATCTAGGTTGAATTGATATTCATGCTAGATTATAAATAATTAAATCATTGTTGATATTAAAAATTTGGAGCAATATATGAGGATTATAAATTTTTGTATGCCGCTGATAATTTCAGAATGGACTGGAGCTACCTATTTTTGGCAGGAAATTACCTTTTCGGTCTGGAATTTCCCCACCAAAGGTCTCTATTGGTTGTTGTTAAACAATATGAATAAGCTCGTTTATAATGTCATTTATGGTGGCGTCTTGAGCATTCTTTAAATTTAGAGTAGTGAGCATTCTATTTTTTTGATTATTTAACCATTATAAGATTATATAAGTAATTTCTTAATTTTATTCCAAAATTAGTTCCGTTAAATTACAATCAAAATCTATTGATTCTTGAGACATTAATCAAAACCCCAAAACCCCTTAGTGAGGTTTATAAGTGCTTTGATTTGTAGGGTAAAGTTGGGATCTTAATGGGGTTAGCAGACAAAATGTAGGTTTTATGTGAATTTAATGAATATTTAATGAGTATTAGTCTTAATAATTCAAACAAATTTTATCTGTTTATTTATTGTATCTTTTGAACTTTGCTCTCTCTAGTGGGTCAAGTATGTCATCTAATGTTTATCGAGGATGGTTTGGAGCTTTCATGATTATCATCTCTACTTTGCTTTTAATTTCTTTGCAGTTATCTTCTTTCTTTATGTGTTTCTATGCCAAACTTATTGATTGTTTTTCATGTTTTGTACCAAAGTAAGACATACTTTCGATGTCACTTTCTAATATTATTGCTGCTACTGCCAAATATCCCATTAGACAGAACCATTTTTCCACTTTTCTCTTATTGGAAAGTATCCGGGAGTCCCAAGTACCTATGCTAAAGTAACGATCTTCTATCTTAAAGCTCTATTGAAATCGATTATAACTACTTTTAATGGGCACAGATTCAGCATTAAATTTTCAGGCTTCAAATCTCTATGAACATACCCAAGTTCATGCAACTCCTTGACACCCTTTATCATATCTGAAAGTATATCGTTTTAAATCATCGGGGTATCGATTATGATAGAGATAATCACTCAAAGTCATTTCAAATTTCTTGAGTCTTAGTGCGATAAAACCTTAGCTTAATATGACACCATCTAACTTAAGCAAATTCTTGCAATCTTTTCTCTAGGCCTCTCTAAGAACCATGTGTTCATTAGCAAACTCGTTCTAACACTGTTGGTTCTTAATTAGATAACTGAAAGGATACACCTTTTATGCATACTCATCAACTACTAAAAGCTTTGCTTTTGCAGGCGCGTTTATATTAAAGTAGTTTTCAATACAAGTGCTGAGATCGACTGCATTTAATGCTGGTATACTCATAGCTTTCGCTTAGAAGCATGCTGAGATTGTATTGCTTACTGGTTGATTCATCGATTCAAATCGCTTCTGCCTCTTGTTTTTCTCCTGCTGCTCTCTATATTATTCAAGAGTATTAGATTTTCTTTAAGCTGGTACTAGTTTTTTAGTCTCTTAATCTTCTATCAAGAACTCGTTGATGTGATGCTTTTGCATATGCTTTTAATTTTAGCTGAGTGAGTGTATGATTTTATGCATGTCGTACACTAATACCTTCCATCTACCTTTTCATGCTTGAAATATATCTTTACTTTGCCTGAGTGTACCTCTTTCAGGTGTCTCTTCAAGCTTTGCTTGGTTGAGAAAAGATTTTAGCAGTCTTCACATTGATATGTTATTATCTTTTCGATTGATTGCTGTTCTTTTAGTTCCTCAACATAGTCAATTTAAGTTTAAACTCCTATATCTGCACACTCCTTCTGGTTAAATACTTCTAACATAAAAACCTCTGCTTCAAACTCAAGAGCACTTAGCTCTACCTCCCTCTCAACATAAATAATTTCAGGCTTTTTAGTTGAGCCAAAGTTTAGCTATGATTATCCAGTTCCAATAGAGATTGCTTTACTATTTAAGTTAGCCTCCATGTTTAATTTCAAATTTAAATTTGTATTATAAAGCTCTAATAACCTCTCTAGTTATAGCAACGATGTATAGGAGTTGGCACTGTAACAATAATGGTTGATTTTGAGGTATAATAGATCATATTTATACTTAGTTTAAATCTATAAGTTTTCTAATTTCATGCTTAATATTTTTAATTTTGGTATCAACTTAGATAATATTCAGGTTGGTATACTAATTAGGTTTTGAACCATTTTGGAACTTTTCCATTAAAACCTCATTAGTTTAAAAGTAGGTACTAATTAAGTTTTGGTATTTTTAAATTGGTACCAATTAAAATTTAACGGGTTTAGTTCCAGTACTAATTAAATTTAAACAAATTTATTACTAATTTAATGGAACTAATTGATAAAATGGAGCTCCATCTTTGCAGTTTGTTACAGCTTCTGCCAGCTTTCTCCACGTATCCTTACCAGGTTGATCTCCTATAAGATGCTCAAATTTAATACTAAGATTTTAAACAGCAAGATCTATAACTCTATATATTAAAATTTGAAATTCAATAAGAAGAGAAGGATTAAGGATGGATCTATAAGTACTGCAATGAAGAGGGTCGAAGCTTAAGAAATGATCTCAAGATTTAGAAGCAAGGAGGATCTCAATCGATACCTCACAGAACATGGTAAGCATGTGACATATACTTATTCATATACTATTGGGATTATTCCTACCAACGATGGAAGGTACCAAAATTTCATTCTTTAAAGGCCATACTTTGTGATGAGAAGAAAGCCTTTAAAAATAATGAGATTAAGTTGATATAGATTCCAAACTACCCAGAGATTTCTGTCACCAATCTCTACGAGGATGCAATTAAAGATGAAGAAATGGTAGTTTATCTTCCTAACAAGAAACAACTCTCTAACAAGCTTCCAGAAAGGATCTTCTTCTTTGGTGTTCTTGGTACTTTAAGAGAAAGTTATCTCAGAGAGATCATTGAAGAAGCTCACAAGAAACGCTATTCAATTTCTCCTGAAGATTAAAAGAAGCAGGGCACGCTTATAAGCGAGGCTTGAGGAGCTAAAGAATCATCCTGACCTCTCTAGTAAGCTTTGAATGATAACCTGTAGAGAAATCTGGAACTGGTATATTTCTAATGAAAGAGCATGCAAAGGTTCCAGAGAGAGAAAGTCATAGACCATTTATGAAGTGAGCAAGATACTTTATAAAGATGTTTAAAAGCCAGAAGATATTAACATAGAAGCATAAGATGGCAGAAAGAGAGGAAACTTAGGGTTTTTCAAGCCTTAAGAAGAAGAAAAAATAGAGAAGCCTAATCAATCCATTTAAGGGTCCATTTAATATGTGAACTTTTTCATTCATTTAAGTCTAAAACTTATTTCCTTGCACATATCGTAGTCTTATCTTTATTCACTCTCTTGCAACTTCTATGTATTAAGTCTACTGTATCGATTGGTAAATCGTGCATTAGATGATACAGCAGTAGCTTCATGTAGTAAGTCTTGATTTAACTCCATTAAAATTCAATTCCATTAAGTTATGGGCTATAAGAAGCATTGTTTACAGGAGTTTAACTCTTCATATGCTTTCTTGGACTCCTTAGTCTTATGAAATGATAAGTTATCAACAAACAAGATGATTTCTTAATTGCTATACTTCTCTCTGAGCTTATGCAAAAACTCGAAATACTGCTCTCGCTTAATAGAGCGTGGATGAATAACATAAGCTTCTAGACCTGAATCTTCACTAATACCGGCTAAAATTGCGTGAGTGGCAACCTTTACTTTTTAGTCATATACTTCTATATTATCGTACTTTTTATACCAGGACTTATTAATAAAAGTGTTGAATGTAAACACTGCTTCATCAGTGTGTATGAACTTGATGTTATTAGTAGTAGCTCTCTGCATTTAATCATATATAAAGTTTAAATTATTACTATAAAATGGCACTGTAAAATCAATTACTCTCTTCACTCTGTTGACAGTCTTGAAAGTAATGCCATTTCTTCTATAAATATTAGCTATAGTCTAAGGAGAGATACGCATGTCAGGAAACTTGCGATGAAACATCACAGCTGTTAGTCAAAAGGAAAGTGAGCCCAATACTTTAAAGTCTTAGAGTCACAGAGGTAGTCAATATGGGTCTAAGTGAACGTTTATTTCCTTACAGGATGTTTTCAAGTACCAGAATTAAAATGCTAAACAGCTAACATGCAGTGATACCTAACAGTAGAGGCACTCTTGTGTAAGAGATTTGCTATTGCTGCATAATTTAGTACTGGTTTGACTTAATCTATATTAATACTCGTACCATACCTAAGCTTAAGCAGTAAATCTAAATATTTCTCATCATAAATAAGCCCTAAATTTCGCTAATTTCTATTTCTCATATTGCAAATTGGCCTAATTTCTCTACTAACCCCAATAAGACCCCATTTATACCTTATAAATCAAAGCACTTATAAACCTTACTAAGGGGTTTTGGGGTTTTAATGATTCTAATCCAACATATTGCATTCTTGAATTAGATCTGAAACATAATTTTTTTAATGCCTTACAATTCTAAATTATACCAAAGAAAGCATTTAGAATATCTAAATTTACTAAAATCCAATAACTAAATGAGAAAAATTAGAATTTATAAGATACTTATAAAATTTATTGCACTAATATAACTTTAGAATTTTAACTATGATATTCTATATTTTTTTGAATGATTATTTTTAATCATAATAAATAAAAACAATTAATATGAGATTTTGTTAAATTCAAAATTAAAATAGGCAACAAGTTAAAACTATTAATTAATTCAGTTATTGTATTTAAGCCATTTACTAATTTAAATATGATTTAGAGTTATACAGGTGCATTGTCAATATTCGAATTAAACCTCAAAAATATTTCAATATTTTTACTGATAAAAAAAAACAATAGAATTAATTTCCCTCTAAAATTAAGTAAGTATGCCTCAGATGAGTATGATATTTATTTATAGATTATTTGAATCTCACCTTTTCTCTTTTGTTATTTTTGTGGAATACATTCAAAACTGGAAAATTAATTTAAATCATATTTATTATAATTTAAAATCTTGACAGTTGAAGTTGGCCAATTTAAACAATCTTGAACTAATTCGATAGAGAATTCTAAATTAGCTGGACTTTATTATTGGCGGAACAACTTTATCGTATAGAGAAAGCGAGAACTCGACTTTAATGTAGAGGTATAATTTTATGAATTTAGATGAGTTCAAATAAAGTCGAGTTATCTCGCTTCCTCTATACGATAAAGTTGTTCCGCCAATAATAAAGCCCAGCTAATTTTGAATTCTCTATCGAATTAGTCCAAGATTGTTTAAATTGGCCAACTTCAACTGTCAAGATTTTAAATTATAATAAATATTATTTAAATTAATTTTCCAGTTTTGAATGTTTCCTACAATAATGATAGCAATCCATTAATCAACAAAAATAGCAATTGTGTTTGAAGTAATTAAAACCCCAAAAACCCTTAATGAGGTTTATTAGTGCTTTGATTTGTAGAAAATATTTGGGTCTTATTGGGGTGAATAGAGAAATCAGGGTAAATTTGCAAAAAACTTTAAAAACTAAAAAAATAGTGAAATTTAGGATATATTAATAATGAAAAAATATTTAGATTTACTATTAAGCGAGTATAATCAAAATGTGGAGATCGTTATAAAGAAATCAAAAATGCAATGAATTAAGATTATGATCATTTCAAAGTATACTAATGTTTTTTCAACTGTAGAGATTATGAATTAAGATTAACTATTTTAATTATCAACTTTATATTACTAATCAATAATGGAGAATTTTAATTCATTATTTTTTTCACTTTTCGTGATTAGTTTGTATTTTAGCGCAGTCTCAGCGATGTATCTGTAGTAATCTCCAACTTTTTTCTTAAATTTTTCTTAGATATCTTCACTATATCTTCAGGGTATCTTCATTGTATCTTCCTCAAAAAATAAAAAGTCAAATAAAATTAGAATTAACAATAGCAGTAGTAATAACAACAATAGCAACAACAATAATAACAATAATTTAATCAAAATTAAGCATTTTTAGGAGCCTGGGATTTTTTCTAAAAAATCTAGTTTTCTTAAAATTCATAGTATTGAGACCTAATATTGAAGATGATGATGAAGATGACATTGATGAAAACTATGAAAAAATCAGTGAATTAAAATTTTGAAATTCTTAAGAATTTCAACCAGGCTCCTAAAAATGCTTAATTTTGATTAAATTATTGTTATTATTGTTGTTGCTATTGTTGTTATTACTACTGCTATTGTTAATTCTAATTTTATTTGACTTTTTATTTTTTGAGGAAGATACAATGAAGATACCCTGAAGATATAGTGAAGATATCTAAGAAAAATTTAAGAAAAAAGTTGGAGATTACTACAGATACATCGCTGAGACTGCGCTAAAATACAAACTAATCACGAAAAGTGAAAAAAATAATGAATTAAAATTCTCCATTATTGATTAGTAATATAAAGTTGATAATTAAAATAGTTAATCTTAATTCATAATCTCTACAGTTGAAAAAACATAAGTATACTTTGAAATGATCATAATCTTAATTCATTGCATTTTTGATTTCTTTATAACGATCTCCACATTTTGATTATACTCGCTTAATATTACAGCTTAGGTAAGATATACTATAAATATACAATAAGTCAAGCCAGTATTTTATTACGCAGCTATAGCAAAGCTCTTACACAAGATGTTTACTAGACCCATACTGACTGGCTCTATTACTCTCAGACTTAAAAGTATTGGGTTTTCTTTTCTATTGACTAGCGATTTGTAATGTTTCATCGCAAGTTTCATCACATGCGCATCTCTCCTTAGAATATTGTTAATATCTATAGAAGAAATTGTATCACTTTAAGGACTGACAACACAGTGAAGAGAGCAATTGATATTGATATGTCATTTTATATTAATAATTTAAACAATATATATTATTAAATTCAGAGAGCTATTACTAATAACAACAAGTTAATACATGCTGATAAAGCTGTATTTACCTTCAACAACTATATTAATAATTCATGGTACAAAAAGTATGATTATATAGAATTAATGACTAAAAAGGTAAGGATGTCATCCATGCAATTTTAGCTGGTATTAGTGGAGATTCAGGGTCAAAAGCTACGTCATTCATCCTTGCTCTATTAAGCGAGAATGGTATATACAGATCTTACATAAGATAAGAGATAAATATAATGATTATTAGATTATTCTGTTTGTTGACAATCTCTATGTTAATAAAACTAATAAGTCTAAGAAAGCTTATAAAGAGTTAAGCATAACTCCTGTATAAAACGTTCCTAGTAACCCACAGTTTATTGGAATAGAATTCTGATGGAGTTAAATCTAGAACTCACTATAAGAAACTGCTGCTCTATCACCTTATGCATGACTTGCCTATACAGTAGATTTAATTCAAAGTAGTTGTAAGAGAGTGAGAATAGAGAAGACGACAGTTTTTGCGAGAAAAGAAGAATGAATATCTAAAAATAAGTTTTTGGTGGGAAGTTTTCGGAACTTTTTTTTTCTTTATGTTAAATTTAATAAATATTACATAAATAAACAAATTTAATATTTTTATGACCCAATAAATATAAAGAGAATATTGTTCATCATTGATTTAGCTCAAGAAAATATAGTCTAACATTATATAGGCATGGTAAGAAAAAGATAAATTGAATCAGAATCACACTAACAATTGGATATAATATATTCGTAATTGATATAGTAAAGCAATATAATATTTAAAAGACAGAACCTAAAAATATCAGATAAAAATGTCAAAGTTTTTGAAATCTTAAGATAGATATTGAATATTGAATATTGATTAAAAAATTAAAGCATAATTATAACAATAAAATTAATCCTTAAGTTAGTTGATAGTTGTTCCGACCGAGACCCGTACCCCTCTTCTAGAAAATACCCCCTTCACATCCGTACCACCCCTACTCCCCTGTACCCACCCGTACCCCCCATTATTACCCCCAATTCATATGAATTTCTTAATCCGCGCAGTCTGAATCGATTTCCTTCTTGACATCTCGAGATCATTAAGTGAAAATACTATCTAAAAAATATCATAAATTTTTATAAAAATTTTACTTTGCTTATTCACACATAAAAACATATGAATTATTTTTATTTATTTTTTAACGTTTGTCATCTGTTTTTTTTATATCCATCTATACGAAAAATATTATTTCTATGATTTGCTCATTTTCAATTCTAACTTAACATAATAGCTATTTCTCAAGTAATTTATGTGTAAAATCTATATCTTTTTAAATAACCTCAATTCAGCTTATCTTAAGCAAATAATCAGAATTAATCTTTTATATATGTGTTCTGACCGAGACCCCCCCTCCTACCCCCCTTCCCCCCTCAGCCGAGACCCCCCTCCCCCTCAACCGAGACCCCCCTCCCCCCCTCAAACCGAGAATCCCCTTTTATTATAGATTTTTTATGAATTTATTTTTTACTCAGAATAAATTTCTTGCCCTTCGGGCAGATATTACTATTAAAAATATATTTTGATAAGTTCCACTACGTCCTTCGACTTTTGTTTAGAACATGCTCCCATAGGGAAATATTTATAATAAGGTTTAATTTTGACTATCATGATTAATAATATGATTTAATTGATAGACATAAATTTGAATTCAAGATTTTTATAACTTAAATCACTTACACTCTACTATATAGTAATAATAAATATAAAAATTTTTCCTATTATTTTTAACTTCATTTAAATATAAAATTTTTTTATTATTACTTATTTAGTTAATTACTATTAAAATCTTATTTTATTCATATATATATATATTAAATGGTAATCCTAAACATAAAAAATTGTCTTTAATTTTTCAATAAACTAAGCTTAAGAAATAAGATTTTAATAGTAATTAAATAAATAAGTAATAATAAAAAAAATTTAATATTTAAATGAAGTTAAAAATAATAGGAAAAATTTTTATATTAATTATTACTATATAGTAGAGTGTAAGTGATTTAAGTTATAAAAAATCTTGAATTCAAATTTATGTCTATCAATTAAATCATATTATTAATCATGATAGTCAAAATTAAACCTTATTATAAATATTTCCCTATGGGAGTATGTTTTAAAAAAAGTCGACGGACGTAGTGGAACTTGTCAAAATATATTTTTAATAGTAATATCTGCCCGAAGGGCAAGAAATTTATTCTGAGTAAAAAATAAATTCATAAAAAAACTATAATAAAAGGGGATTCTCAGTTTGAGGGGGGAGGGGGGGTCTCGGTTTGAGGGGGGGAGGGGGTCTCGGCTGAGGGGGGGGTAGGGGGGGGTCTCGTCAGAACATATATGCATTAGAAAACAAATTCTTTCACCTTTATATTTAAATCAATAATTTTTTTTTTATTAGTTATAGATTTTTATCATTTAGTTTGTTCTAATCGAAAATTATATAAGAAAACAATTGGCTAATAAATAATAAATTTTACAATGCTGAATAATATCCTGTATGATTACTAAGTTTAATAAGATAATTATTACTTATCTGTTTTTGGATATTAAAAAGGTTAATTAAAGAAATTATATTAATTATATCTTTTTAGAAAATCATATATTTATTTTTATTTTTTAAGGCAAATCATTATAGGCAAAAATTGTAAATGAAATAAATTTATTTTATCAATTCAATTAATTTATAATATATAACAGTTTAAGGTTGCCTTCATGTAATATTATTTTATTATTCTTTCATTATTAAAAAAAAATTTATAAAATATATAATGAAAATTATAAAAAAAAAACATAGAAACTTCTTAGTTGAGTAAAAAAAATTGTATTCTAATGCTCAAAATTCTTATTATTTGCTTAAGATAAGCTGAATTGAGGTTATTTAAAAAGATATAGATTTTACACATAAATTACTTGAGAAATAGCAATTATGTTAAGTTAGAATTATATATGAGCAAATCATATAAATAATATTTTTCGTATAGATGGATATAAAAAAAACAGATGACAAACGTTAAAAAATAAATAAAAATAATTCATATGTTTTTATGTGTGAATAAGCAAAGTAAAATTTTTATAAAAATTTATGATATTTTTTAGATAGTATTTTCACTTAATGATCTCGAGATGTCAAGAAGGAAATCGGTTCAGACTGCGAGGATGAAAAAATTCATATGAATTAGGGGTAATAATGGGGAGGGGGGTACGGAGGGGTAGGGATTGAAGGGGCTATTTTCTAGAAGAGAGGTACAGAGGTGTACGGGTCTCGGTTTGAACAGATAGTAGTTATAAAATTAATTTAATTTATAAAAAATTAAAATTCAAAAATTCAAAAAAGTGCAGGAAACTTTCCTAAAATTTATTTATAACATAAACCTGTGCAGGAAACTTCTCCCCCCTTAAGTTTTATATTTAAATGAATTAAAAATTTACATATTAAATTTGCCCATAAAAGGTTTGGCTTCCCAAATTTTTCTTCCTCGAATGACTTGACTGAGCCAATTCTTTTCTTAGTACCAGCTCCTGCATTTATGTTCATTTCATATGGTTTTAGACATCTTTAAAAATCCTTTTGCATACATCATGAATTATCTGTAAATTTCTCTCTCTGTGAACCTATACATGCTCTTTCATTAGTAATACCAATTCCAGGTTTCCCTTAAAATTCTTGAATCTAAGCTTATATTATATAAGAATGGATGTTTCTTAAGCTCCGCAAAAGAGGTCTCGCTTATTAGTATGCATTGCTTCTTTTAATCTTCAGAAATTAAATAGAGGAGATAAAGAGAAGCTTTTCTTGGGAGATTTTTCATTAATCCCTCTGAGATAACGCAATTAAAGTGCCAAGAACACCAAAAAAGAAGCTTCTTTCCTGAAGTTTCTTAAGAGTTGTTTCTTTGTAGGAAGATAAGCTACCAACTCTTCATCTTTAATCGCATCCTCTCACAGATTAGTGGCTCAGCTTGGTATTTCAAACAACTTAATTTCATTATATTTGGAGGCTTTCTTAACATGAAAAAATATAGCTTTTAAGAATGAGATTTTTGAACTTTCCATCGTTGGAAGGAATAATCCCACAATAGCATATAATAAAGTATATGTTAAATGTTAATCATATTAAGTGAGATATCGATAGAGATTTTCCTTGCTTCTAAATCTTGAGATAATTTATTAAGCTACAACCCTCTTAATTGCAGTACTTATAGATTTCAACTTGCTTCCTTCTTTTCTTATTGAATTTCGAATTTTAAATTTTAGAGTTCTGGATTCTACAGTCTAAAATCAATACCCCAAAACTCCTTAGTAAGTTTTTATAGTGCTTTGATATGTAGGGTATTGTTGGTGTCTTATTGGGGTTAGTAGAGAAATTAGTTCAAATTGCAAAATGAGAAATAGAAATTAACGAAATTTAGGGCTTATTTATGATGAGAAAAATTTAGATTTACTGCTTAAGCTTACGTATGGTACGAGCATTAATATAGATTAAGTCAAACCAGTACTGAATTATGCAGCAATAGCAAATCTCTTACACAAGAGTGCCTCTACTGTTAGGTATCACTGCATGTTAGCTGTTTAGCATTTTAATTCTGGTACTTGAAAACATCCTGTAAGGAAATAAACGTTCACTTAGACCCATATTGACTACCTCTGTGACTCTAAGACTTTAAAGTATTGGGCTCACTTTCCTTTTGACTAACAGCTGTGATGTTTCATCGCAAGTTTCCTGACATGCGTATCTCTCCTTAGACTATAGCTAATATTTATAGAAGAAATGGCATTACTTTCAAGACTGTCAACAGAGTGAAGAGAGTAATTGATTTTACAGTGCCATTTTATAGTAATAATTTAAACTTTATATATGATTAAATGCAGAGAGCTATTACTAATAACATCAAGTTCATACACGCTGATGAAGCAGTGTTTACATTCAACACTTTTATTAATAAGTCCTGGCATAAAAAGTACGATAATATAGAAGTATATGACTAAAAAGTAAAGGTTGCCACTCACGCAATTTTAGCCGGTATTAGTGAAGATTCAGGTCTAGAAGCTTATGTTATTCATCCACGCTCTATTAAGCGAGAGCAGTATTTCGAGTTTTTGCATAAGCTCAGAGAGAAGTATAGCAATTAAGAAATCATCTTGTTTGTTGATAACTTATCATTTCATAAGACTAAGGAGTCCAAGAAAGCATATGAAGAGTTAAACTCCTGTAAACAATACCCCAAAACCCCAATTCATGCTTAGTCTATGAGTTTATAGTGAATTGACACACGTTTATTAATGCGAAAATGCGACTAAGCGACTATTAATAAGGACTATAGTCGAAGACTATGTTGATTGAGAGTAGTCGTGACTAGTCTGAACATGAAAGTCAGAGTATACAACTACCCTTCACCATTGTTCATTTAGGTGGTTTGTGATTAAGTCTTGATTACTACTATTAACTTTTAAATTTAACTTAACTATTAATCAATCTAATCAACCACAGTTATAATCATTTGTCTTAAACTTAAGATTCATGAACGAGGAACTGTTCGACTAGGCTATCGCTGACAACGATGCTTAGAACTTTGCAAACTTTTACAACCACCAGCTAAATCCAGAGTTTCATACTAGCTTCATAAACTTTCAATCAGATATACAAATCAAAGATAACTTACCAGAGTCAAACAACGAGGATGACAAGAGTGCGATTTCAGCACCAGCGACTACTGTGTATTGATGCGCTACCTGTTCCAAGGTTTTTAATAATAAGAGCAATCTCAATCGTCATGTCAAAGAGGTTCACAATAAATCCAAGCAGAGCGACTAAGGATTGTAGAAGCAGGAACAAAAGTCGCAAGGATTTCACTCCGCAATATCTAAAGTAAAAAGAGATTAAATTTAATAATAATAAGAAGACTAGTCGATGGCTAATGAGAGTGATGACTAAGAGGAGGAACTCAAGGAACCTCCAAAGAAGAGGTAGAGAGTGAATGCTAAAACAAGCTCGAAGACTAACCCAAAGGTTGATATTGAGATCCCTGACACTGAGGATGAAGTGGATGACTCAATCGCAAGGATAAATAAGTACAGAGTCGATGATACTTTTATCATTCCTTGCTTTAAATATCTCTACGACTAAGCGACTAAGCCTAGTCCTCTGTAAAAAATGACTAGTGCTCCTTATGGGACTATGCTTCATGACGGAAGATTCTACAAGCTGTTCGCACTGAGAGGTTTTCTTGAAGAGGAGCTTGAATCAGAGTAGCTGTAAAGGGAGTATGATATAACTAAGACTGCCTTCTAACTCTAACTTCATGGAATCACTTAGTTGGAGATGGTCTTGAAAGGCAGCGATCACATCGCACTCCAGTACCTGATCCCTCAATTCAGTTACGACTACTATATGATGACTAATCGCAGTGCTCATTCGGATCGACTAGTCATGAAGCAAATCATATATGGTTTAAGAGAACTGCATACAATCGGATTCGTACACCACCGACTAAGCTTCAATAATATAGTCCTCAACGACTACCCTATCAAGGCAAGACTAAGGAACTTTGAGAATGCAAGAGTACTCGCATCTAAATAGTAGATTGAGTATGATGGGTCATTAATGTTTTATCCGACTACAGGAGTCTTCTTTGGTGATCGACTAGTCGATGTCTACGCCTTAGTCTTAATGATTGTATACCTGTTCATGACTAAAGACTACGACTCTGTTTGGACTACCTAGTCGTAGCTAGTCTAAAATGCAGCAGCCTACTCTAAGAAGACTACAGCTAACGCAGTCATCAAAGATCTTATCAAGCAATTCTATTTCTAACCTTAGACCAGATACTAGTACAGTTTAGCAGAGGTCGAGGAAAGTTTGATAAGCTTAACTGGCAACCAGAACACAGAGTACTTTATGTTCCTCCCAAAGTCAAGAGACTTATTTGATTCAAACCTAAGATTCATTTAACCGCAGTTTTTTT
Source organism: Oxytricha trifallax (assembly GCA_000711775.1). Classification (NCBI taxonomy): domain Eukaryota; phylum Ciliophora; class Spirotrichea; order Sporadotrichida; family Oxytrichidae; genus Oxytricha; species Oxytricha trifallax. The sequence goes on along the minus strand of ARYC01003312.1, from coordinate 21,902 downwards.
AGTCTTTAAGTTAATCTTAGTCTCCGACTACCTAGTCGTTTATTATTAATATCGCACTAAGTTGAAATCCCTCCTTACACTCTAATTTTCAATGCACTCTCCTATGCTTTATACTCTTATCATTTACTCTTATTTTCAACTAATACTATCACTCCTGCTGGTATGTTGGTGAGTGTTAATGAAGTGATGTTTGTTACAAGATTCAAAGAATCTTACACCTTGGGTAGTCTCAAAATCTACGACTAGTCAGTCGAAAAATTTATACTTGAGAAAACTAGGTAGTCGAAAAACCTACGACTAGTCTTGATAGTTTATCTAGTCGATTCTTGGATTCATACTTCTCTACTACTCAAAATCAACCTATACTTTCATTCCACTCTTTCAGAGGTAGTCTAGAGCAATGTACAGCTACCTCTATTAATAAAATCAAGATAGGATAGTTACTAATACAAATTGAGTCATTAGAACATCAAAATTATAGAGTGTTAAGCTAGTCGATTTCAAGCTTGTAGAAAGCTAATTTTTTATAGTTAACTTAGTCTTCGATTAGTCTTAGTCGAACCAAGATTTCGAGAGATTTTCTACCTAACCAGCTACTGCTGCTACTAATAATAATGAAAGTATGATTCTAAATTTGCAGTGTAAGAATCCTCTGGTTACTTGAAAATCCAGCATAAATTGTTGATCGAAGAATCAAGAACGACTAAGACGGATCTGGTGTTTTTGGAAAATTTGTTGTCCATTTATGATTCTGATCGACTAGTTTTTTACTAACCTCAAAAATCTAAAACCTCTCAAGTCGAGGTCTAAATCTCGAGGAATTTGCAGAGGACCACTGGATTTGATGTTGCTCTTTGTGGACACTCTTTAGCTTGAAAGTTGAGTGATGTTTGTTATAGTCTGAGTAAGGGGATTCAAGAGTTATTTTAGAATCTTTAAAAGACTAGAGAAGTGGTTCAACGACTAGAGGACTAAGATCAGAATCATTTTCGACTAGCTAGTCATTTATAATATAGTCCGACTACTAAACTAGTCATGGAATCATTCGGGTAGTCGAATCGATTAGTAAGAAGCGAGGAGCTTATGGGTAGATTCATATTGAAGTAAGACCTCTACAAGTACCTAACCACTCACTGTAAGATTCAAGTGCTGTTCCTTACTTTGTATAGTGAACATCTTTCTGCCACCACTGGCTTCGACTAAGGTGGCCTTCCTGAAAACATTACTAAATAATACCAAGAAGTCTCTTAGGTAAAACCAGGTTAATAGAATGGTCGTGTCTCACTACCAAGAGCTCTCAGTCAAGAATCTCTACCATGATGTTATGGGTGATGAAGTCGTATCGCAGTACCTTCCAGAACTTGAGTTGAACTCAGGTAAACTACCAGATAGAGACTTTTTCTTTGGTGTTCTGGGAACAGTCAAAGCAGACTACCTAAGGCAAATCATCGACCATGCTAATACTGTGAGGTATAATAAGGGGTAAGACTAGAACGAGACTGATAAGATCGAGATCTCTGACGACTGGTTGGGTGAGCTCATGAAGCATCCTTTCGTTTCAAGTAAGATTTCTATGACTAACTTATGTAGAGAAACCTGGCAAGGCTATCTATCTAATGAAGCAGAATGCAAGAACAGTCAGAGAGAAGATAGATCATATATAGTATGAGTTGGGTAAACGACTAAGCAATCGCATCATACCTCACGACTAAGACTAGAATCGCTTCTCGAACGTGACTAAGAGAAAGAGGATGGCAGACGGCAGCATGCTCATGGTGGAACAATAACAGAGAACACCTAACAAGATCATGATGATAACTGGAATGTGATTTAAATTAAACTAATCATAACTTAATACTCATAATCTGCGTCTCGCCATATTTGGCTTAATTTCTAATGTAGTCTTAGTCGACCGACTAGATCGACTTTTCTATAAGTAATTTGATGTCTAGTCGTAGTCCCTTCAGTACTATACTTAGCATCTCTTTCTTGTAGCTCTGCTTGATTGTAAAGAAGGTGCTCTCGATTCCATTATACTCAGGGGAGTAAGGGATACTGTATATGGGGATGATATCCGGTCGCTCATACTCCTTCTTTACAAGGATTGACTTGTGTACCTGCAGGTTATCCATGAATATGACTAGTCGACGATCCTTATATTTCTCTTTCAACTGCTGCATTAATAGAATGAACTAGTCTTACTTAATTGATCCCTTATTAATAATGTAGTCTTCAAGTCCCTTGTCAGTTGATATAGCTCCAAGAAGCGCAAACACTCCGAAGTCATGTGTCTTGTCTGGGAATCTTATATTCTCTCCATAAGGTGCCCAGGTTGTATTGAGGCGAGTTGAGGAAGTGAATAGGGTCTCATCAATGAATATGATCTTCGTCAGTTGCAGCCTCTCATATTCTTAGTCTTGATTTCGATTTTAAGACTAGCTAGTCTTTGTGGATCGACTAGCTCCACCTCCTTCCTTGACGTATGCTCTTGAATCTTACTTAACGCGCTTGTATAGTCTCCTCAAGTGAGTGACACTGATTCGCACTTTGGGAAGTACCTGGGAACATTATACACCTCTCCCTCAGGCTCATTCGTGCTTGAGTGTGCAGTGTTTCACTGCTGGTGAGGAAGTTAATATGACTAAGGTTGAATTTAATCTCACGACTAGTCTTAGTCGATAACCCATTCCTGAAAAATGACTTCGACTACCTGTGCAGCTTGTCAAGATTTGTGTATGAGACACTAAAGAACTTTGCTATTGCACTCAGATTCACCAGTGGTCGTAGATTTGATGTTGGATTTCAGTTGCCATAACGTATGAGTAGAATGTTTCAAAGTCGATCTGTGGTTTGAGTTTGACTGCTCTCATCTAAATGACTTGAGTTAAGACTAATAATAATAGAGTGATTTGAATTTGTAACTAGTCGTATGATAGGTCTGTTGATATATGATTCGACTTTAATCATTTTAACTATACTTACCTGCAATGAGTGAATGCTGTTCCAAGTCACCATAAATCACCAATGGTGGAGGGTGTTTATGGTTTGAAGATTCATTATTGTTATTAGTGCTATGTACATTTATAGTCGATTTTACGACTACCTACGACTAAGTCATGATCAGTATACTTACAGGACTACCTAGTCATGCTAGTCTGCACTTAGTCGCCTCCTTCAATCTTAAGTTTAAGACATATGATTATAACTGTGGTTGATTAATTGATTAATAGTTAAGATTTAAAATTTAATTTTAGTAATCAAGACTTAATTACAACCATCTAAATGGACAATGGTGAAGGGTAGTTGTATACTCTGACTTTCATGTTGAGACTAGTCACGACTACTCTCAATCAACCTTGTCTTCGACTTTAGTCCTTATTAATAGTCGCTTCGTCGCATTTTTGCATTAATGAACTTGTGTCAATTCACTATCAACTCATAGACTAAGCATGAATTGGGGTTTTGGGGTAATGCTTCTTATAGCCCTTAATTTAATGGAATTGAATTTTACTGGAGTTAAATCAAGACTTACTACATGAAGCTGCTGCTGTATCATCTAATGCACGATTTACCAATCGATACAGTAGACTTAATACATAGAAGTTGCAAGAGAGTGAATAAAGATAAGACTACGATATGTGCAAGGAAATAAGTTTTAGACTTTAATGAATGAAAAAGTTCACATATTAAATGGACCCTTAAATGGATTGATTAGGCTTCTCTTTTTTTTCTTCTTCTTAAGGCTTGAAAAACCCTAAGTTTCCTCTCTTTCTGCCATCTTATGCTTCTATGTTAATATCTTCTGGCTTTTAAACATCTTTATAAAGTCTCTTGCTCACTTCATAAATGTTCTATGACTTTCTCTCTCTGTGAACCTTTGCATGCTCTTTCATTAGAAATATACCAGTTCCAGATTTCCCTACAATGTTATATGTCAAAGCTTACTAGAGAGGTAAGGATGTTTCTTTAGCTCCTCAAGCCTCGCTTATAAGTATGCCTTGCTTCTTTTAATCTTCAGGAGAAATTGAATAGCGTTTCTTGTGAGCTTCTTCAATTATTTCTCTCAGATACTCCTCTTTTATTGTACCAAGAACGCCAAAATAGATGTTCATCTCTTGCAGTTTATTAGAGAGTTGTTTCTTGGTGGGAAGGTAAACTATCACTTCCTCATCTTACACGGCATCCTCATAAAGATTTGTGACGGAAATCTCATGGTAGTTGGGAATATCTATTAGTTTAACTCTTTATTTTTAAAAGCTTTCTTCTCCTCACAAAGTATTGCTTTCAAGAATAAAATTTTGGTACCTTCCATCGTTGGAAGGAATAAACTAACTGTATAATTTTGTTAATAGTCATCAAGTTATCTTACCATATAAATTAGGTATCGATAGAGATCTTCCTTACTTCTGAATCTTGAGATCATTTCTTAAGCTTCGACCCTCTTCATTGCAGTACTTATAGATTCAATCTTTGTTCCTCTTCCTATAAACGAATTTCAAATTATAATTTATAGACTTCTGGATCCTATGATTTAAAAACTTACTATTAAATATGGGTATCTTATAGAAGGGCAACCCTGCAAAGATACGTGGAGAAGGTTTGCAGAAGCTGTAACAAACTGCAGAGATGGAGCTCCATTTTTATTAATTTAGTTCCATTAAATTAGTGCTAAATTTGTTTAAATCTTATTAGTACAGGTATTAATTCGGTTTAATTTTAATTGGTACCATTTTAATAGTACCAAAACTTAATTAGTACCAAGTTTAAACTAATGAGGTTTTAATGGAAAAGTTTCAAAATTGTTCAAAACCTAATTGGTACCAGTACTAAACTGAATTTTATTAAGTTGGTTCCAAAATTAAAAATATTAAGCATGATATAATAAAATATATAGTTTTAAACTAAGTATAAATATGATTTCTAACACTTCAAAATCAACCATTATTGTTGCAGTACCAACTCCTTTACACAGTAACTATAACTAGAGAGGTTATTAGAGCTTTATAATAGAAATTTAAATTTGAATTTAAACATGGCGGCTAACTTAAATCGTAAAGCAGTCTCTCTGAGAGCAGGATAATCATAGCTAAACTTTGGCTAAACTAAAAATCCTAAAATTATTTATGTTATAGGGAAGTAGAGCTAAGAGCTCTTGAGTTTGAAGCAGAGTTCTTTAAAATTGAAATCTAAAATAAGAGGGATAGAGCAGAGATACGACTTGAAATAAAAATTAAATATGTTGAGGAGCTAAAAGAACAGCAACAAATTGAAAAGATAAAAACATATCAATTTGAAGACTGCTAGAATCTTTACTCAATCGAATAAAGCTTGAAGAGACACCTTAAAGAGGTACACTCTGGCAAAGCCAAGATCTATTTCAAGCATGATAAAGTTAATGGAAGGTACTAATACAAAACGTGCATGAAGTCTGACACACATTCTGCAAAAGTAAAGAAGCATATACAGAAGCATCAATTGAGTGAATTTTTAATGCAGGATAATGTAACTTAAAAACTAGTTCCAGCAAAAAAAGAATCTAATACTCTTGAGTCATAAAGAGAGCAGCAAGAGAGACTCAAGAGACAGAAGCGAAATGAATCGATGAATCAGCCAGCAGGTAATACAATTTTATCATGCTTCTAAGCGAAGGCTGTGAATATACCTGCATTAAATGCAGTTGATCTCAGCACTTGTATTGAAAATTACTTGAATATAAACGTGCCTGCAAAAGCTTAAAGTAGTTGATGAGTATGCATACAAGGTGTATCCATTCAGCTATCTACTTAAGAATCAAGAGTATTAAAAGGAGTTTGCTAAAAATACATGGTTCTTAGAGACGCCTAAAGAAAAGACTGAAAAAATTTGCTTAAGCTCGATGGTGTTATTTTAAGCTATGGTTTCATCGCATTAAGGCTAAAGAAATTTGAGAAGACTCTGAGAGACTACCTTTATCACAATAGGTACCCTGGTGATTTAAACGATATACTCTCAGATATGATAGAGGGTGTTAAGGAGTTGCTTGAACTTGGATATGTTCATAGAAATTTGAAGCCTGAAAATGTTATGTTAAATATTTGCCCTTTAGAAGTAGTGGTTATCGATTTCAATAGAGCTTTAAGAAAGGAGATTGTTACTTTGGCAGAAGTACTTGGTACTCCAGGGTACTTCCCAATAAGAAATAAGTGGACTAATGGTTCTGTTTAATGGATGTTTGGGCAGTAGCAGCAATAATATTAGAAAGTGACAGGGAATCAAAACCCCAAAACCCTTTCAGTAGTTTGATTGAGTTTTTGATTGATAAAAGTAGACTATTAGTGAATACTTTATTAGGGTTTATGTAGGGTTTAATGTTTAAATATTTGTAATTTAAGTGAGTATATGCGAGGTTTGGGCTCAGTTTATGACAGTGAGTATATAGATTTATTGTTTAAGTTGCATTATGGTTGCGATGATTATAGTGATCAACTCAAACCTATTCTTTATTACACATCTATAGCAAGGCTACTCCATAAATCTTCTGCAACTGTGAGGTCTCACTGTCTATTAGCATTGAATTTTAAGACATAGCAGCTTAATTCTAAGCCTAAAAGACCTCTAAAATTTTAGCAGCATCATATCGATTATCTTATTAATGATAAGACTCTTAAATACTGGGCTCATTTCTTTCTAGCCTAGAGAGCTGTGATGTTTCATCGCCAATTTCCTGAGCTTCATATCTCTGCTTAATCTATAGCGAACATACAAAAAGAACGGAATATCTTACAAGACAGTCAATCGCATTAAGAGAGTTATTGACTTTAATGTTCCATTTTATAAGGATAATTTGAATCATATATTCAATTAGATGTAGAGGGCTATTACTAATAACATTAAGTTCATACACGCTGATGAGACAGTATTCACGTTTAATTCCTTCATATCAAGGTCTTGGTATAAAAGGTATAGCAACATTGAAGTATATGATTAAAAAGTTAAGGTTTAAACTCATGCTATACTTGGTGGAATAAGCGAAGATAATGGCCTCGAGACTTGTGTTATCCACCCTCGCTCAATAAAGACCGAATAATACATAAAGTTTTTGCAATAATTCAGAGATAAGTACGCCGACTAAGAGTTTATTCTGTTTGTAGATAACTTATCTGTCCATAAAACTAAAGAAACAAGAAGGGAATATGAAAGGCTAAACATAACACCTGTATTTAATGTTCCATACAGTCCTCAGTTCAATGGAATTGAATTATATTGGGGGTTATTGGAAGCCACTACAAGAAACTTCTACTCTTTCACTTGATGCACGACTTGAAGATAGATACAGTCGATTTTATTAAGAGTGCTGCTAAGAGAGTCAGCGATGATAAAGCTAAAGTGTGCGCAAGAGAAGGGAGATTTTGTGTATATAAATGAGTTTTAGATTTAAACGAATGAATAAGTTTACATATAAATTTGCCCGTAAATGGATTTGGCTTCTCTTTCTTTTCTTCCTCTTAAGGCTTGCTTGGGCCATGTTTCTTCTCTTAGTGCCAGTCCTGCATCTATGTTCATCTCGTCTTGCTTTTAGAAATCTTTGAAGAGTCTCTTACTCAATTTATGCTTTACTTGTGACTTTCTCTCTCTGTTTATTTGCTGCGCTCTTTCATCAAGTATATAGCAGTTCCAGGTTTTTCTATAAAGTTAGAAGGGTAAGCTTACTTGAGATGAATGGATGCTTCTGTAGTTCCTAGAGCCAGGTGTCGCTTATTTTTAATCCTTGCTTCTCTATTCTTCAGGAGAGATGCTGTAGCGTTTCTTATGAGCTTCTTATATAACTTCATTTAAGTACTCAGGTTTCAGAGTTGCAAGAACACCGAAGAAGAATTTTCTCTCTGGCAACTTATTAGAGAGTTGCAGCTTTGATGGAAGGTAGAGAGCAACATCTGGATCACTCATAGCATCATCATAAAGATTAGTTACAGAGATTTCAGGGTTGTTAGGTATCTCTATCATCCTAATTTCATTAGACTTAAAACCTTTTTTCTCTTCACTTAGTAAGGCTTTTAAGAATGAGATTTTAGTTTCCTCCTAAGTTGGCAAGAAGAGTCCAACTATTATGGATGTATTAATCTTAATAAAGAGCTTACCTTGCTATACCAAGTATCTATAGAGGTCCTCTTTACTTCGAAATTTTCCTATTAAATCTTAAGATTAAATTCTCTTCATTGCATCATTCATAGGCTCCATCTTGATTCCTTTTTCTAGAAATGTTAATGAAATTTAAAATTATGGATATCCATTCGAAGTTTATTAAAATCTTACTACTAAATAGGGAGGACCAACTGAAGGTCAACCTTGAAAAGATATGAGGAAAAGCATTGAAAAACTTGCTCCAAGTATCACAGATTGATTTCCATTTTTATCAATCTATCTCCATTAAATTGCTCCTAATAATGTTTATTTATTTTAGGAGGTCCTCCAAATTAAGTTCAAACTTGATTTGGAGGACCTCCTAGAGAAACAAAACTTCCTTAGGAGTATTTTAATTTACTAAAATGTATAAAATTCTCATAAAATATGTCAACTTACAGTCTTCTATGGTTTTTTAATTTTCTTACCTCTGAGCTGAGAATCTACCACAGTGTCTTATACTCGACTATTATAGTATTTCTAGGTATATTTTATCATTATTATAATAAAATATATCAGCAAACTAAAATGAGCGCTAACCTTTTGAGAAGAGCGGCATTACTTGGGTAAAGTCAATAAAAATTATCTTTTCAGCAACCAAGAAAAGTAGAGACCAGAGACGCTGGTACTCAGTGCACTCAGTGGGAGCCTACTTATGTCAACTTTGACCAGTCTAGCTTAGAGATTCAAATATAAATGAAGTAGGAGGTCATTAAAGAGGCTGTGCAAATTGAGGAGGAGGTTAAACAACCAGCCATAGAATTAATAAATATCAGCCAAAGTTGACTATTAATGCAAAGAATGCAATAAAGTTTTCCCTTACAAGTCAACTTATAAAAGACACTTGAGAGATATACACAACGATATGCCAAGGTTATATCTCAAGCATTAAAAGAAAGATGGGAAGTATGTCTGTGAGTTTTGTGATAAGCCATATTCTCATACTAGAGACCTTAAAGTGCACTTAAAGAAAAAGCACAATTAAAGTTTTGTCTTTATTCATGAGTCTACAGGGAATAGATTCCTCTAAAAGAGAAGATCAAGAAATCCAGTGGAGTCTCTTAGAGTTGAAGTCTAGAAGTAAGTTAAAATGAAGAAAGCAGTCAAGAATTTTCCAGTCTCTGAGATCAATAAAATCATGTTTAAAATAGAGGCAATTAAGATTCCCATATTGAAAATTATTGACTTAGATTCTTGCCAAGCTACCTCACTCTTGAAGAAAAAATAGAGAAGAGAGTCATTACAGATGATTAATATGCTTACAAAATATATCTATTCAATTACTTTCTTGCTTATGACAATTTCTAAATGGAATTTGCTAATGAGTATAATGCTCTTTAAAAGGCAAAGTTAAATGAGTGCAGGCATATCATCTAGCTTGATGCTATTTTACTTGGTAAAGATTATGTAGCCTTCAGGCTTCCTTTACTTGAAATGACTTACAGAGAATTCTTATCTGACAATAGATGTCAGAGATAAATTGGCTAGATAGTATAGCAGATAGTTGAGGGGATTGAAGAGCTTCACAAGCTTGGTTATGTTCATAGAGACTTAAAGCCAGAGAACATCATGATAAACTTTCAGCCTCTTAGAGTTTTTATTATTGACTTCAACAGAGCTCAAGAGTGCAAGCCTCTGCATAAGGAAATGTATACGGCACTCCTGGATATTTCCCAGAGAGAGAAGATTGGAGAGATGGAGACACTTAATGGGATATCTCGGCTCTAGCAGTAATAATTATAGAGAGCGACATGCCAAGAAACGATTACTATAGCTGCAGAGGAGAGAGAGATTCTATGCAGAGAATCAAACAATATCTCGATAAAAATAAAATAAATGGAGGTCTCAGGAGAACTTGCATACTCAACTATTATCAAGCCAAGCTAAGAGAATTAAAAAACAATAGATACAATCAAACATCAACTTAGAAAGATAAGATTCAGATAACTGCCACATGACTCTAAGCTTATGTTTGTGTGAAATATTTTAAAAACTCTCTTGCTATACTCACTTAAAATACAAATATTTAAACATTAAACCTCTACATAAACCCAATAAAACCCTAATAAAGTATGCACTAATAATCTACTTTTATCAATCAAAAACTCATTCAAACTACTGAAAGGGTTTTGGGGTTTTGAATGTATGTCTTACTTTGGTACAAAGCATGAAAAACAATCAATTAGTTTGGCTTAGAAGCATATAAAGCAAGAAGATGTATGCTAAGAAATTAGAAACATAGTAGAGATGATAATTGTCAGAGCTCCTAACTATCATCAGTAAACAATAGATGACATACTTGACCCACTAAAGAAGCAAGGTTCAAAAGATATAATCAAAACAAGTAGATAAAATTTGTTTGATTTAAATAAACTAAAATTCATAAAATATTCATAAAAATCACATAAAACCCTCATTTTCTCTACTAACCCCAATAAGACCCCCAACTTTACCCTAAAAATCAAAGACTTTATAAAATTCATTAAGGGGTTTTGAATGTCTTTTAAAAAATATTGGAACCATCACAACTAGCTAGTTAAAGCCAAAAACTTTCTTGTCAGGGAATCACAGTTATGATTGATATAATTTAAAGAAACATTTTCCTTTGCAGAATATTATAAAGCTTAAATTAAAATGCTAAATTTCTAATAAACTGTGATATACATATAGAGACATGATCGCATTTAGCAAATACATTGACAAAAATAATTTAATTTTATTATAATTTTTGCTATTTACTATTCTCTATGTAAGTCTCTAATTTAACCACAAATAAATTTAGATAAAATCTTAAGAATTCAATGAAAAATGCAATTATTTAGATCGTACTTTGAATCATGTTCACCAAAAATGTCCTCAAGTTAAATAAATCCATCTTTTTAATAGTGAGTTGACAAATTAAAATAATTTAATTAAATACATATGATTCCTTATAAATTTATGGTATAATTCTCCAAAGTAAAACGAATTTTTTGTTAAAAAAATGATCATTTCAATATGTAAAATAATAAAATTTGGCATAAAAAAGCAATTTATACGGCATTAGTGCAACTTTATTTTGGATAAAACCAAGGAGCTTTAGGTTTTCTTTTATTGAATGGTTAAAAACACTATTTCAAATCAAAAAAATGCGAAAAAAAATTATTGTAGAGAATTGAGTTACGAATCAGATTAAATTTCTTCTAATTAATCTGAACCAATAAAGAATTGAGTAAGTTTCAACCTCTTGAGTTTAAATTATGGATTAAATAGTGCTTAGAAAGTACCCGCATTCATTTTAAGAATGTTTATTAAACTCGAGATTATCTGGGGAATCTTTGAAACAATTTATCGGAAATATCTTAAATGAGAGCAATTAATATTATAAATATAATGATGAAGAAACACCCTGAAATCATAAAATATACTCAAAAAAAAGAATTGTTTAAAGAAAAACCAATTAGTTTTATAAGAAGTTAAAAAAATAGCAATTGATGTACAATGTGTTTGTTTATTAATTTATTTATTTCTCTATTAATTATTAATAATATTTTTAGATTAAATTAATAATTAAGCAGTAAAATTCAGTAATCTGTAAGCTGACATAGTTTATATTATTGAGTAATATTTAGAGACTATTTTGAAATAGTCAATTTAATTAATATTAATAAATTATAAACATTTACATAAATCGATAAAAATATAATTAATTTAATTCTTATCAAAAAAGTATTAAAAAAATTGGGCTTTTGATTGGTTATAATAATATCTAATTTAGAAAGATTTTAGGCTAATTTTAGAGATTGGACAATTTCTTGTAAGATTTCTTTATTTATATAATTCCAATTAAAAAGTAGCTCTTGAATGTTTTAAAATTCTAATACTTTTCTTAGTAACATGTTTAACTCTTGAATCACAAAACTTTTTTATCCTACTGTTAATTATTGAGTATTTTGAATTTACAATGCATTAAGCTAAGTTTCTTTATATTTCTCATAAAACTTTGCGAAAGGAATGAATAAAATATCACTATTTATCAATACTAGGCTCTTCAATTACGTCAGACACTTTATTTCGATTAAATCTTTGATAAATTAATTAAAGTATATTGGCAATGTGCTTGATTATTTAGGAATTTCCTCACCCGTATTCTCATTGATTTATGCATTTTTCGAAGTATAAATAATGGCTAAGCATTCAAAGTCAAAGTTAAATATCGATCGTGAATTTTTGAAATTTAAAATTAAATACTAGATTAATAAAAACAGAAATAATTTTGATTATCTTAAATTAAAAATGGATCACTGTCTTTTATTACTTCGATGTCCATTAAAGTAAGAATTTATACTACATTTCTTTTTTTACATAGAATTATTGAAATTTCTAGTATATTTTTCTTTATTTCAAAGACTTTTTACTAAAAATGAATTATTGTAAATAATAATAGTCAATTTAAAGCATTTACTTATACCTACCAGCGCTTTCAAAATATATTAGAGAGATTTATGTGTACTTGAAATGAGCGCTTATTAAACTAACATAATCAACTAACTATAAATAAATCAAGAGAACTAGTTGTTCGCTAAAATAGAACAATTTTGGAAAACTTTAAAATATATAATTCATAAATATTTACTATGAGTTATAGTTAGTAAATCGAAAGTAAGCATGCAATTTTCTTTCGTATTTTTTAGTTTTTTCCATATATTAATCAATAATTTTTTATAAATATCACTTTCTAATCAGTTATTATTTATTTCGTTTTTATAAATTCCTAATATTTTTTATTTTATCAATAATTAATAATATATTTGTGAAGTATAGTCAAAATATATTTTATTCTAAAAAATTATTTTTAAATTATAACTGAGTTTGAAAAATTAAATTATTAAAATAGTTAGCAATTATCTTAATGAAACCAAATTCAATATGGTCCTTTTTCGATAGAATATTTAAAATATCTGGACTATTATTTCGAATTCTTGGTTGCTAAATAAATCGAGAAATTTATTTCATCAGTAGATTCGCCAACCTTATTTTTGTTGCAAAAAATAAATCAATCTATCTCGCTCGCTCGAGGAATGCTATAAAATAGTCAATATATTTTGAATTAACTATCGAACAAGTGCCAAATTTACATGGTACCCATAATAGTTAAATGCCAACAATAATAATAATTTAACCCAAGACTTGAATGTATTTCTTTATTAATAAATAGAAATAATTAAGTTGATATTTGAAGGTTTTGAGAAGTAAGCCATTTGAACTTATTGCATGAAAGGAATAATAAGATTTGATTAGAGGTTAATCAAAATCTCAAAACTCTTTATTAAGTTTCATTTTTTTAATTTTTTAATTTTTTAATTTATTTTCAATTACGTATGTTTAATAAGGTATTTTAAATACATACCTAAATTTAACAGTAAATGGTTTAAAAATCAATATCCTAAGAGATTATTAGTGGGGATCTTTTATTAGTTATTGACTTTATTTATAGATTTTATGGTTAAATGGCTATATGACTGATAATTATTGTAATAATCACAATTTATTTTAATACACCATTTTTAAGAGTTTTTGAAATTTTAAGAGACAGCAAATTTATTATATTTAAATATATTATAAAAAATTTAAAACTTTGTTCATTTATCATGGCTTATAGATCTGTGATATCTATATGTACTCTAAATCTTTTAGCTTTATACCAGCTTTATTTTAAAAATTCATAAGGTATCCACTTTTATGAAGAGATGATACACTTTATATTATCTTTTAAAAGATCAATTAATTCATATACATAATTAAACTTTGATAGTTAAACAGAATCATAAAGAACCATGCGATTAAATGTTTTGCCTTCCATGAAAGCCATTTAATCGGGAAGTAATAAATCATTTTAGAACATTGGCAAAATCTTGATGAATATCTAGGAAGTTTAAAAGTCATTCATGGCTTTTAGTGAACAAAAAATAAGTGATATGACAAGAAAGTAATTGCATTTTGCTTTATCATAACTCATGGATTCTATTAATCTCTACATGACAAATCAATAAGTTTTGAAATTAGGTAATTGATAAAAATAGAATCCTAGATGGACACTATCAGTAACTGTGCCTTGAAACTTACTTGTGAAGACTCTGAATAATCTTTTAGCAGTAGAAGATTTGGCTGCCTTATCTACACAATAACGACTCTAAGTAGCAGGATTAAGTTAAGAATCCACCTTAAGAGATAACCAGCTAACTGTCCCAAGGTATTTTGGAAAACTTATAGCTTTAATTATCAAGTAGATTGATATCGATCCTCCGAAAAGAAGTTAAAACGAGGGTCCTAAATCATAAAAAAATTGCGGTGAAACAGGTTACCAGGAGTGTAGATTTGATAAACGCCCTGAAAACTTATAAGCTTTTACCTGCATTTAGATGCTAGATCTACATCACTCTTGTACTAAAGTTGAACTATTTAACATGAGAGCCAGGCACTGTTCATATGTCATCATTCATGATTTATTATAAGAAATTAATTTAATCAAAAACTTAATTTAATAAAAAGTATTCGCATAATCAGACGCAGGTGGAAGTACAGCACTCACAAAAAATGTAAGTTACAATTTGAATATCTTTATTTTTAATTTTTTAGTGGTTATACCTGGAAAAACCACAGGTGCAGCTAGAATGGTGCTTAGCTTAGCATCAGAAAGAGGGGACTTAAAACACATTAGATATATTATTGATGACGATGAAGAAGAAGATCAAACAATATTAGAGAGATTTCCATTTTTGATTTGTATAAAAAGTTTTAGTTTTAATGTCAATACAATTATAATTAGTTTAAAGTTTTCATATTATAAATTATAATTAGCAAAGAAAAGAGATTGATTATGAAGCTCTATTTTAAGACTGCTCTAAACAATTCCTTTTATCTTTTTTTTGGAGAGCTAGAGAAACATTTAGATCCTGGCGAATTTTTTTGGAAATTTGATTAACAATCCGATCCTCGACAGCTTATGCTGCATAATAAATCAACAAACCTTTATATGAGCATTTATGATTCCATTTAAATAGCAATTATTTTGCAGAAATTTGATTTAATATACAACCATTATATTTAAACTATCGAGAACATTTTTGGCTTATATAATACAATAATCATAGGCAAAGTTTATCTTACTGAGAGTTTGTAAATGTTCTTAATTTCCTCGTAAAACTACCTCACGCTTCTGTTTCTTAAAAACCCTTATAAAGTAGTCATCATTTTTAAGTAAATTGTAGGATTCTTTATTCAATCAAAACCCCAAAACCCCTTAATGAGGTTTATAACTGCTTTGATTTGGAGGGAATTTGTTAGGGTTTGGGGTTATTAATTAAATGCGAGACAAAAATAACAAGCTTTTGGGGTCTATTTATGATGAAGAGTATATAGATTTAGTGTTTAAACTGCGATATGGATGTGATATATACAGTGAATAAGTCAAACCAGTACTAAACTATAAGTCTATTGCTGTACTCTTAAAGCGAAGTCCGTCAACTGTTCACTCCCACTGTCTTATTGACCTATAATTAAAGCAATTGTAGCTGAATTCTAAGTAAGAGGTAGTCAAAGTTTTCATAGAAGCATATTGACTATCTCATTAATGAGAAAACTTTGAAGTATTGGGCTCACTTCTCTCTCGACCAACGAGCTACTATGTTTCATCGCCAATTCCCTGAGTTAAAGATCTCTGCTTAGTCTATAGCCAACATCTATAAACGAAATGGTATCTCTTACAAAGGTGTGAATCGTATCAAGAGAGTGATTGATTTCACTCTGCCATTTTACAACAATAACTTAAATTATTTTTATAATTAAATGCAGAGAGCCTAATAGAATAATATTAAGTTCATACTTGCTGACGAGGCTGAGTTTACCTTCAATACTTTCATCTAGAAGTCTTGGTATAAGATGCATAGTAATATAGAAGTTTATGACTAGAAAGCCAAGGTATTAACAATGGAAATTCTTGGAGGAATTAGCGAGGATGCTGGTTTAGAAACATATCTTATTCATCGCTCTATTAAGAAAGAGCAGTATATTAAGTTCTTATAGCAGCTGAGAGAGAAGTACCCTGAATAAGAGATTATACTGTTTGTTGATAATCTTTCAGTTCATAAGACAAAAGATACAAGGAAGTGTTATGAACAACTTAGAATAACGCCAGTGTTCAATGTGCCTTACAGTCCATAGTTTAATGGAATTGAATTCTACTGGGGTATACTAAAAGGTCATTATAAGAAACTGCTGCTATACCACCTGATGCATGACCTACCTATTGATAGAGTCGATTTTATAAAAAGTTCAGCTAAGAGAGTTGATAATTAGTTGGCATAAAATGTGCTAAAGAAGGGAGAGTGAATGTATATAAATAAGTTTTAGAGTTAAGTTAATGAATATTTAAGTCACATTTAAAACTCTTTCGTGAGAGCTGGCTTCTCTTTCTTTTCTTCTACTTCTTGCTTCCCTCCTCCAAGATTTCTTCTCTTGCTGCCAGCTCCAGCATCTATGTTCATTGACTCTGGAGGCTAAATATTTGAATAAAGTCTCTTGCTAACTTCATACTTTGTCTGCGACTTTCGCTCTCTGTGAAGCTTGCTCTATTCCTTCATCAAGAAGATGCCAGTACCAGATTTTTCTAAAGAGTTAAGCTTGAAATCTTACTTGAAATATAAGGGTGCTTCTGTAGCTCTGATAACCAGCTCTCACTTATCTTGATCCCTTGTTTGTCCTTATCTTCTGAAATGCTGTACCTTTTCTTATGAGATTCTTGAATAATTTCTTTCAAGTAATCACCTTTGATTGTTGCAAGTATGCCAAAGAAATAGTTTCTTTCAAGTAGTGTATTTGACAACTGCTTCTTAGTAGGCAGGTACTGCGAAACCTCTGGTTCGTTCATAGCATCGTCCTATAAGTTAGTTACTGAAATCTCTGGATAGTTTGGAATTTTTGCAAACTTGACATCTTAAGTTTTTAATGCTTTCTTCTCTTCGCAGAGTATCGCTCTTAGAAATGAAATTTTAGTACCTTCCATCGTTGGCAGGAACAAACCAACTACATAATCAAGATTAGTTACTATGAGTTCATTACCTTGCTGCACCAGGTAGCGATGCAAATCCTCCTTGCTTCTAAATCTTTGAATCAATTCTTGTGCTTGCACTCTTTTCATTGCATCATTCATTGACTCCATCTTGTTTACAGATCTATGAAATGATATTAAAATTTAAGTTTATTGATTTCAATTATATACCTCTGAAAAACTTACTAAAAAATATGGGCATCCTATAGGAGGTAAACCTCTAAGTAGGATATGGAAAAGGGTTTGAGAACTGGTTTCAAACTTGAGAAATTGATATCAATTTCTACTGTTATAGTTCCGTATTTTTAGATTTAAATTGGTACGTACTTAATTAGGAGCATCTCCTAAAATGCTAGTACTTAATTAGGAGCACCCTAATTTTAATCATAAAATGAGAAAATACCTCCTAAAACGGTACGTACTTAATTAGGAGCACCTCCTAAATTGGTACGTGCTATAATCAACTCAATATTGAAAGTTAATATGGTTACTTTCTCACCTATATTTAGAGCTGGCTCGTCCCTTAGCACTCATATATCTTCTCTAATACTCTTAAAACTTCCTTTGAAACTTGAAGGCTTGGAAAGCTCTCATATAAGCTCTCAGTTATAGAGGCAGTTTTATAATTTTAAATTCAAATTTAAATATGAGCGCTAACATTTTAAGAAAAACAACAGCACTTCCATCAAACTAAATGAGACTTACCTTTGGCAGCAATAAAAAGTGTGATAGCTGTGAGATGAACTCTCATAAAGAACTACCAGAGCTATCACTTGAGGTCTCTGTTATTAAAATAGAAATTAATAATAGAAAATAAATGGCAAACAAGTGTGTGGGAGACAGAGAGGAGGAGAAAGGTATTAATGAAATTCCTATACAAACTGAAGAAGTAGAAGTATACTTTTGTGATAAGTGTGAGAGAGACTTCGCTCATAAATCTAGTTGGTATAGGCATATGAAAGAGCATAGAGAAGCCAAGCCAACTGTATACTTAAAGCACGATAAAATCGACGGAAAGTATGATTGCTTCGAGTGCCATAAGCAGTATGCTCATACAAGAGATTTAAGGAAGCATCTTTTAAAAGCTCACAAGAAAGATTTAGAAATTGAAAAGCATCAAGATGAATTGAAGCTACTAAACAAAAGAAAAGCAAGAGAATCTTCGAAAGTGGTAGAGCTCGAACAAGCTAGTGAATCAGAATATGTGAGGAAATCACGCAACCTACTAGCATCCGAAATCACAAAGATCATGATTAAAATTCAATATAAAAAGATTCCTGTTCTGGCCTAAATTGACCTAGACACTTCACTTTAAAGCTACCTTATATAAGAAGACTCCTTTGATAAGAAAGTTATCAATGATCATCAATACGCATACAAGGTGTATCCCTTCAACTATCTCTTAAGTGATGATAAATATTAGATGGAGTTTACAAATGAGTATCAAGTACTCACTCAAGCAAAGTTTAAAGAGTGTAGTTACTTAATCAAGCTCGATGCTATTCTCCTTGCCAAGGATCATGTTGCTTTTAGACTGCCACTATATGAAATGACCCTCAGAGATTTCATTACTGATCAAAGGAATCATAAGTAGCTTGCTTTGATAGCAACTTAAACCTTACAAGGTATAAAAGAGCTACATAAGTTAGGCTTTATTCATAGAGATTTGAAGCCAGAAAATATAATGATAAACTTCTCACCTGTAAGAGTAGCAATAATCTATTTTAACAGAGCCTAAAGAGTGGAAGTAACAAGGCTTGGAACTGTAATGGGAACGCAAGGGTACTACCCAGAAAGAGAAGACTGGAGAGATGGAGACTTTTAGTGGGATGTGTGGGCTTTAGCAGCAATAATAATGGAGTGCGATATGCCTCGCAACGATTACTACTCTACAAGGTGCGAGAAGGATGCAAGGCAAAGAATAAAGCAATTTATTGACAAAACAAGAGTATCTCAATCAATGAAACAAATGGCAGAGTCAATAATAATTAAACCAAACTCAAGATCAGACATATCAATAGAGCAGATAGAGTTGTGGTTAAGTAAGATAAACTTCAGACCTCTCCCACATGATCCAAAAGTGCATTTTGAGTGATTAAATTAAATAAATTTACTATAAATTTCACATTAAAACCTATTAATAACCCCAACCCCTAACAAATTCCCTACAAATCAAAGCACTTATAAACCTCATTAAGGGGTTTTGGGGTTTTGAATCTACATAGTAATTGGTGTCCTTAGTGACAGTAAAATGTAAAAGAAAGTATTTCTCCAAGGATATATTTGCTCTTAGTATATTTAAGCAACGAATTTTTAATGAAGGATTCCATAATTTTAATATTGTTACCCTTAATATATTTATTATAAAAATCATAATCAGAACAATATTATTCTTGAAACTGTAATATTAATTTATAATATTTATTTTTAAATAATACTCGAAAATTTACGTATGTAATGAGAATAGCTTAATAATATACGATTTATTTATTGACTATTTATAATTAATAATATTCATCAAGAGTTTACTCTATTAGGAAACAATATGTTAATTATTAAATTATAATTTTAAATATCTCTTAACAAATATTTGTTTTTATTATTATAATATTTAGGTCATATTTAATTATTTCTAATTTGATGATTGATATTTTCTATATCATAACCTTAATTTATAAATTCAATCTCTCTTAATTAAAACATAAATTGAAATAGTCTTATAATTAACTAAACTTATCAAACTAATCCCCCATATAAAATAAGGAGGTTACTTTATAATCAAAGAATTAAGACTTAAAAAGTGCATTAAATTTATAATCAGCTAACAACGAAAAAGAATTATTTAAGAAGTCTCAGACAATTGACAAAATTAAACTTAAAAACATTTTATCTGACATTAACTAGAAATAAGACACTGTTAAAACAGTGTAGTAATTTTAAATCAAAGATAATAATAAAAAACTATGTGAAAAATAAAACATAGAAGAGATAGAGTTAGTTAAAAACTTGAGAGATAAAATTTAGCAGAGATACAGTAGGACAAGCAAATACAAATTGCTTGAAAAATATAGAATAAGTTCAAGTTTTATGAAGTATTAGGGGAGAGAGGAGAAAGTATTATCGGGATAAAGCATATTGAAAGAATAGAAGAATTAAGATGGTTAGAATTTGAGTTATGGATAATTTAATCAAACTTACGAAATAGGGACATCCCCATTATAAACATATCTGTATATAATATAAAGGGACTTATATTTTTATATTTTAAAGATATATTCAAATTGAAGAATGTATAATTTCTTCTCAGTTGAAATTACATTTCTACATTGAGAAAATATATTTTAAGTTTTCCCCACCAAAGTAAAATATGATGAAGAAAGAAGAATCATAAAATTAAAAAGTTCATCGAATTACTATTGATGATATAAACAATTTGCAGAGATCTTCAACATCCTATCTTAATAGCAGTTTGCACACATCACAGCGAAATAATGATTTATTTTAAAATTTACAAATAAAAATAATAGGGAATATGAAATACTTTTTTCAAAACTATTTTAACAAAATTTTTGGAATATCTTTTTATAAATACAAAAGCCACTCAATTAATTTAATTATGTTAAATTTGATTGGCAAGATTCTATTAATAGTATATTGACCTATTGATATGAAAGAAAATCTGAATTAATGGTTTAAGCTTATTGCTTTGCCTTAATTTAAAATAAAATAGGTTAAAGTTTAATATATTTTGAAATTGTAAAATATTATCATATGAACAGCCAGAAATTTAGTTTACCATTAAGGTATCCTTTAACAATCTGGAATTCAAAGTTGTATAATAGTTTCCTCTCTTATTTAAAAAAATTGTACGGATATATTTTCCAATAAATTTCTAACCCTCAAATATTCAAAGATTATTTATTAGGTAATATAGTATTTATATGTGGAATGATATCAATTCACAACAGCCTAAGAAGTATCTATTATTAAATTAATCATCGAATTAGTAATCTCCCAATAAAGTACAGAACATTAAAAGAGTGCCATTGAATCAAAACCCCAAAACCCTTTCAGTAGTTTGATTGAGTTTTTGATTGATAAAAGTAGACTATTAGTGCATACTTTATTAGGGTTTTAATAGGGTTTACATAGGGGTTTAATGTTTAAATATTAGTATTTTAAGTGAGTATAACAAGCGAGTTTTTAAAATATTTCACACAAACGTAAGCTTAGAGTCATGTGGCAGTTTTCTAAATTTTATCTTTCTAAGTTGATGTTTGATTGTTTCTATTGTTTGCTAATTCTCTTAGCTTGGCTTCATAATAGTTGAGTATGCAAGTTCTCTGAGACCTCCATTTATTATATTTTTATCGAGATATTATTTGATTCTTTGTTTAGAATCTCTCTCACCCCTGCAGCTAAAGTAATCGTTTCTTGGCATGTCGCTCTTTATTATTACTGCTAGAGCCCAGATATCCCATTAAGTGTCTCCATCTCTCCAATCCTCTCTCTCTGGGAAATATCTAGGAGTGCCGTATATATTTCCTTATGCAGAGGCTTGCACTCTTTGAGGTCTGTTGAAGTCAATAATATAAACTCTAAGAGGCTGAAAGTTCATCATGATGTTCTCTGGCTTTAAGTCTCTATGAACATA
>ARYC01003311.1:0-43356 GCA_000711775.1 Oxytricha trifallax | reverse complement strand
TTACTGATAAGCAGTTCGCATACAAGATTTATCCATTCAACTACTTTAAATGCGATGACAAGTATCAAATGGAATTTGTCAATGAGTACCAAGCCCTCACTAAAGCAAGGGATAGACAGTGCAGATTTATAATTAAGCTCGATGCAATACTGCTTGCTCAAGATCATGTTGCTTTTCGCCTACCTCTATATTAAATGACATAAAGAGACTACATTTAAGATTAAAGGATTCCAAAGTAGCTCCCTCTTATTCTTACAAATGTTTGCAAAGGCATAGAAGAGTTGCACACTTTAGGACATGTTCATAGAGACTTGAAGCCTGAGAATATAATGCTTGACTTTTCACCTCTCAGAGTAGTAATAGTTGATTTCAATAGATCATAAAGAGTTGAAGCTTCAGGACTTGGCAACGTTTATGGTTACTCCTGGATACTTCCCAGAAAGGGAGGACTGGAGAGATGGTGATATTAAGTGGGATGTATGGGCTCTGACAGCAATTATAGCTGAATGCGATATGCCAAGAAATGATTACTATGGCTGTAAGAGAGAGAAAGATTCAAAGCAGAGAATACAGCAATATCTAGAGTAGAAAAAGATAAAAGGTAAAGTGAAAGATATGGCTGAGTAGATAATCATTAAGCCTAACCATAGAGCGGAGCATACAATAGACTAAATTGAAAGTTGGATAGGAGAAATAAAGTTTAAAAAGTTGCCTCATGATGCAAAAGTATTGTTTGAATGAATAGTAAAAATAAAACCCCTCTAATACACACTTATATAAAATACATTTAAACATTAAACCCCTACATAAACCCTAATAAAGTATGCACTAATAGTCTACTTTTATCAATCAAAAACTCAATCAAACTACTGAAAGGGTTTTGGGGTTTTGATTGTAGAAGCGAGTTAGCTCCAGTTTAATTTTGGCAATATAATTAAAACCTCTAAAAAGTTATAAATCACTAAACAAATCACAAAAAATTAAACTGGAGCTAACTCGCTTCTACAAAGCGATAAGTCAGTACAGCCAAGAGTAAAGTCCAACTGATTTTGAATTATCTATCAGAAAAGTATCATATTGTTAGTTTGGAAAAAGGTTAACTCCAATAATTTAATTAATTATTTAATAATTTAAATTTAATTTTCCCAAATCAATTAAATTTTTGAAATAAATATGATATTTTAGGGTAATTCCTTTTATTTAAAATGTATCTTTGGAAAATAATTTCCATTCATTCAAAATTAGTTAACTTTTTATTAAATAATTTAAATCCTAACTCAATATATGGTTTTAACGTCTAATAATAAATATGAATAAACAAAAGAAATTAAGAATTTATGAATAATGTGTATAAACTCTAATGATTTAAATGTTATTCTCAGCAAATTAAATATTAAAATCAATTAGTCTATTAAATAAAATACTTTATTGTTACTAAGACATTTAAGATGAGTGGTTAATTCTTTTGAACTTGAAAATTTAAATAGAATCATTTATATAAATATATCTTTTGCTTATTTATCGAAACTTATTTACTTTCTTAAATATCTATTTCTTTTGTTTACTTTCATTTATAATTTTAATAATTCTTTATTTTTCGCTAGTTACATCTATATTTAAAAATAATCAATTGCAAATTAGTTAAAATATTAAGTTTATAAATTTGAAAAGATTAATTTATAAAAATCTGCGATAAAATTATCAAATGAAGTTTTGTTAAATTCATTTGGGGACATATATTTAGATCAAACTTAATTTTCCTTTTGTTACTTATGATTCTAAATTATTTCAAAATAATATAAATAATATTTAAACATTTAAGAATTTTACATAAAATTTAGATAACCCCTCCATATCTGGAACTTTTTGAAATTCCAGATTTGGTTTTTGAATTCCAGTTTTAAACTGGAATTCTAGATTTGCTCTGGAATCCCATTATTATACAAAAAATCAATAATTCCAGGTATAAATCTGGAATTCCAGTTATATTCCTGGAATTCCAGAAATACACCTGGAATTCTTTAATGTAATGCTTTATAATAATGTTAAACTATTTAATATAAACTTATAAATAAATCTTGATTTTTATCAATATAAATTTTTCTGTTTTTTTATAATTACGATAAATTTAAAGTTTCTAAGGAATTTTTTTTTTAATGAAAAATACTATGAAGAAAAATTCTGTTGAATGGAAAAAATTTCTTAAACTTAATCTTATAATTGAATTTTTGGGGGGGAAGTTACCTATGAGTAAACTTTTTTTTATATAATTTTTATTCATTTTATTTAAAATATTTTATTGAATAATTTCTTACACATTAAATGACCAAAGATAAGTTAAACATTTGAAGAGTTATATCAATAAATTGCAATTATATTCTAATATCATAAATTGAGATATAGAACAGAACTTTATCATAATCTTTAGTAAAAGTTTTGGAAAACTATTAGAAAATAAGATTATATATTTTTTTTAAAAATGCTCATTATAAATTAGATTTTGTAATATTTCATGTGTGGTAGAATAAATTTCATTAATCAAAAAAATGTGAAAATCATAAAAGGTATTAAAATGTCAAAAAATAATTCCATTAAAAAATATTCTTGACAGGAAACTTCCATAAAAAATTGTTTAAACATAAACCTTGGCAGGAAATTTCCCCCCCCCCCTTGAATTTGTATTACCATAATTAATATAAATATACCATTTATAATATTATTGCTAGAGGGAGATCTTTTAATAAAGTAAACTTAATAGTTAGTGAATTTATAATAATAAGAGCTGATA
This sequence comes from Oxytricha trifallax, assembly GCA_000711775.1. Lineage (NCBI taxonomy): Eukaryota > Ciliophora > Spirotrichea > Sporadotrichida > Oxytrichidae > Oxytricha > Oxytricha trifallax. The sequence goes on along the minus strand of ARYC01003311.1, from coordinate 40,568 downwards.
TTTATTAATTAATTAGTTTAAATGAATTAAAATGACAAGCTAAATAAAAATAATTGTTTTTAATTTAACTAAATTTTTCAATAGATTAACTTAGTTTCATACAAACTTATGCACTTTTATTATTGATAAAATAGATAAAAATAGGAAATTTAAGAAATAAAGTATAAATGCTTAAATGTATCAAAATATTAACTGCCAGAATTAGGAGTTTCATTAATCATAATTTGATTTAAATTTAATATTTAATTAATTAATGTATTTAATAATATAATTAGTGGTCTAGTGGGCCGGTGGGCAGGTGGTCTGGCGGGTCTTTAGCAGACCACTTTTGTAATATATATAATTATTTTAATAAATTAATACTTTACAGATGCGTTGACTACTAATGGAGTCAACATGCCGGAGACCACCGAGCCGGATGCACAAATGACTAAGAGAACACTGTATCCACCCGGATCTTTGATCAAGAACTGAAATACACTGTCTTTAAGCTGGTTGAATGTGATTGCATGAGTAAGACCCGCAAAACTAATAACCTCTGGTTGAACATTTCCTATAGAGTTTGGTTTGAATGTAACATCAAACTTACTGTAGCAGAATGGACCGTCATCTCTATAACCATCGGACATACTGTAATGCATTCGTTGGAATCAATTTGTATGAAGTGTCATTAACAACATCGCAAACACATCCATCATCTATGATGTTATTACCGGAGCCAGTGCAAGAGAGACACTGATCTATACAATCGGTACACACACCATCATCGTTTCCGTATTGATCAGCTGGACAGGCACCACATGTATCGTAAGTTTTGAGGAAATCTCCTTCTGCACACATGGTAAATTTCTTTGCATCTGTTGTGTTACAACCAGCACGGCTTGGCCCTTTGAGAGCACCAGGACCGTGGTCTTAGGCAGCGCCGGAGGTATGTCTAGTGATTCGTTTACTCCATTAGTGGTCTACGCATCTGTAAAGTATTATTTTATTTAATTAAATATATATATTTACAAAAGTGGTCTGCTAATGACCCTGCCAGACCACCTGCCCACTTGCCCACTAATTATATTATTTTATTTATTAATTAATTAATTTAATATTAAATTTAAATCAAATTATGATTAAATACTCCTAATTCGTGGCAGTTGTTATTTTGATATATTTATGATTTATCTTTATTTCTTAAATTTCCTATTTTTATCTATTTATCAATATTATCTAGAATATTTAAATATTATATTTATCCATTAAAATTTACCCATTTAAAAGCATTGTATTTGTTGTTTGATTAATTTTAATGGCTATGGGATCAAACACGCCCCCCCCATAATGTATATTTTTCTTTTTGTAGTCTGATAGAGTTTTTTACGCTGAGTAATAGTAGCTAATAAACTATGCGTGTGCGATCAATAATTTTCGAGATATGGCCTCAATTAATTTCACATTTTATATATAAAATTATAGTTAAAATTAAAAATTATTTCCAATTTTTCATAAAAATCTAATTTTTCCTTAAATTTAGAGGATTTAATGAAAATTTAAAGAAATTATTTAATTTATCAAAATAATATCATAATAAATTATTTGGACTTTAATTTACAAGAATGTAATATAAATTTATTATGATATTATTATGAAAAATTGGAAATATTTTTAAATTTTAACTATAATTTTATATATAAAATGTGAACTTAATTGGGGCCATATCTCGAAAATTATTGATTGCACACGCATAGTTTATTCGCTACTATTACTCAGCGTAAAAAACTCTATCAGACTACAAAAAGAAAAATATACATTATGGGGGGGCGTGTTTGATCCCATAGCCTTAATGGCTATTCCTAATAAAAATTTTGAACATTTGCATTTAAAGTAGTTATTATTTCAATTATATAAATAGAAATTTCTCTTTCAATCGGTACATCCAAGCATCATTTTTATAAATTTAAAATCATTATCATGATTAAAAAAAAATATTCAATTTATTATTAATTTTAAAAGTGTTTGTTTAAATTAACTCTCAATTTAGATTCATTTAAATTAAACATTAAAAAATTTGCAAAAATTTTTATACAAAATAATATGAACAATTTTATCTATAATATTGAAGTATAAATTTTATTCTAGTTTAAAACTGGAATTCCAGGTACACATCTGGAATATTTTAATCATATTACGGTTCCAGATATAAATCTGGAACTTATTGGAATTCCAGATTTAAATTTGGAATTCCAGTTTAAAACTGGAATTTAAAAAAGTTCCAGATTTGAAGGGGGTATCCTAAAATTTATCCTTTAGCTAATTTTAATGGTTTGTATATTTATTAAAATTTGCTCAAAAATGTCAAAGCATTTGAAAACTGTTATAAAATAAAACCTAAAACGATTAATTCTTTGATAAAGAAATAGTATATTCAATTAAATATTTACAAAAACTATTCACTACCCAAACACCCCTATTCCTCCTCATTTTTTCCCCAAAAAATATCTGGGGAATACTCATCATTATTCTGTAAGTTTTATGACAAATCTCCATCAATTAATGACAAGCTGTTATATCTATTTCTTTGTATATTTCTGAGCATTAATTATTTTTAGTATTATTTACACTATATTATTTACAAAAATAGTAATATATTATTTTATTAGCTTAGATTTATGATGAGTTTATTAGATATACGATTCATCATTTTTTAGGCAGTTATTAATTAATTGCGATTGTGAGTAATTTAAATTAAGCTATTATTATTTAGATATTAACTATTTTTAGTAGAATTATGATTTGCATCTTAAATTAAAACAATATCACATAAATAAAAAATAAATCAGGAGAAAACCTTAAAACATTTAAAGTTAATTAATTAAGTCTAAATTATTTTCATTTTTATATCAAAGCATTTAAAATCTTAATTTGAAATAAATTAAGAATCAAATTATATTAATATTATTTTTATTTAAGTTAATAAGAGGAAAGGTTAATTTTTAATATAAATACATATAAAAATTATTGACATTAGATTAAATAAATAAATCTTTCCTAATATTGTTGTTGTTCATATATAAATTTGATAAATCGCTATTTTTTATTTTTTTTTGCACAATTTCTATTTTATATATCAAATTAGGACGATGTTTGTTTATGTGAATTTCAAATGAGATATTAATTTAATTTAAATTTACAATTTAATTAATAAATTAAAATTTTTGGAATCTTTGAGTGTGTTCTACTAACTTAATTTATAATACTACATAAGATAAATATTAAATGATTTTAAGTTTATTTTTTACTTCTAGCTATACGATACTTAAAAAACAAATGTTCCTAGTTTAGCTAGTCCATACCCATATTTATATTAATATAAAAAAGAATTATTTTTATTTTTATAATTAAATTTGTTACAATTATAAAATATTTTCTTGAATAACTACGTTTTTAAAGACTGATTTTCTCTAGTTCTTGCAATCACCTATGTACTAGACTTATTATTAATAAATTATAAAAATATTAGATACTAAGTGAAATAAAATGATAGATTAAATTTGAATTAGATAATATTTTGACAATGAAATTATATTTAGTTTTCTCTTTGGGAGTTTATTATGTGCGAAAAGGTTTTAGTTATTACAAACATAAATTAATTTCTATCAATAACATGAAGACTTTAAGGATACTTTTTAAGTAAAATAATTCATATATTTAAAATATTTGGCGTCTTATCCTATAGTAATTGAGCATTAATTCTTCGTTTCAATATATTTGACAAGTTTATTAAAATAAACATATTTACTTTAATTTACATAAAAATAAAGCTTAAATAAGAGTTTGCAATAATTTAAGACATTTTTGGATAGGCATCTTAATAGTGGGTGTTACTTTTGATATATTAATTTAAATAGTAATAAATTATTTTGCTTTTATTACTTATTAACAAGAATACAATTAATACAAAGTTTTATTTTATATCATTTAAGAATATTAAAAGAATTATTATTTACTCAATTTATTTAAAAATAAAAGAATTTTTAGCATTGTATTCCGAATAAAAGATATAAGTATTTTGAATAAAAAAATAACTGTAACAGAATTTAAAATATATGACGGATCTTAAATTTATAGAATATTTAAAAATTAATTAATTTAATATATTTTCTGAGCAATAATTTCATAAGTGGTGTAACCTAATCATATTTATGTGTTTAAAAAGCTAAAAAAATTTAAATTTAATAATTTTTTTATTCTCAAACAAACTTCTACTAATCTAATTTAAAAAAGACTATTATAAATATTTTATTACATGTTTAGTTTAGACTAAAAATTATAATTTATTTAAATGGGTTAGAGCTTAATAATTTAAATTTTCAAAATCATATAGTAAAGTTAAATTAGTAATATTTTAAATTTAACGAAAAGATTTTACTTATATGATATATTTAAAGAAAAATGATTGGTTTCAAACCTTGTAAATAAGTATAATTAATTTATTGTAAATGATTTTAAAGTATAATTTTTAATTAATTTAATATTCAAAATAAATATGAAGATGTATTTAAAAAATAAATTGACAATTTCTTTTTAAAATTGAATATTTTTAAATATTTTTCTTATGTAAGTTGTTTAATATTTTAAATTCAAATTAAGTTATTAAATATACTTAAGTATCAATGTTTCTTATTTAATTTTTTTTATAATTCCAAGCTTTAAGAATCATTAGAAGATTAAGAAAACTGGTTAATATATTAATTAGAAAGTGTTTCAAAATTATTTTTTTCAAATTGATTTGATAAATAAATGGAATAAAGTGTCTAACGTGCCAGACAAGTAATGATGAATAAAGCCCGTTCTCCCTAGACGAATCAAGTTACATAATTGGCTTCACCAAATAAAAATAAAATAACTGTTCCCAATTAGAATATTAACACAAATAAATATGTGAACCTAAATGAGTAGCTGATTAGAATAAATGGTTTTAATTTATCAGAGGATTTAAATACATTCACACAATTTAGGATTCATTCGAAGCTAACTAACAAACACAAATAAAATCCCAAAATAGGATCATTATAAAGGAAATTAAGATGAAATGGGAAATTTAAAAATAAATATGATTTCATGAGTTCATAATATTGCAAGAGTTTAATTGAAGAGAGGAAATTAAATTAAATTAAGAAATAATTAATTAAATTTGTGGTAATTAATTTGTCAAAATATTTAAGTAGAGAATTTGATCTATAAAGAAGTAATAGTAAGCTGGACTTCACTATTGCCGCTACTATTTTGCTGGATCAAGGAGCGAGATAAATTGAATTGAATTTTTATGTTATTTTTATGCTTGCTTTTAATCTAAATTCAAAATCGATCAAATAATAATTTTCTTTTAAACAAACAGAGTAAATTCAAAAATAATAATTTTTCGTATAGAACCTTAATTTAACTCCAATATATCTAACAGCTATGATACGATAAAAAAAGAAGCAAGCAACAATTGTAATGTTCATCTTTTTTCTTTATATTTCTATCTAACTAGCATCACATCTAAAAAGTTTCAATAAATTTATCTATTTGACATAATTATTCCTTAATTTTAATTATTTTTTCCAATTCAATATGCTTTAGAGTTAATATTTAAAAATAATAAGTGTATTTTACTTGAAAATAAAATTATTAGAACTTTAAACATAAGTAAGACGTTAAAATTATCGTGTTATAGGGAAATTTTAATTAAGCTTTAACTAATCCAAACAAAAATAAAACAGGAATCATTAAAACAAATTGTTACAATTTTTATCACCATTTTAGTGTATTTTGTAATTTATAATATGCATTATATTTTTAATTAAACTCTTCTTGTTCTTAAGCAATAGCATCATAAGTACATTTAGTCGAATAGTTAGTAAAACATAAATTCGCAAAATAGTTAATTGGCTTCTCACAATGTTTAACACTAAAAAAAATATCAATCAAATCAATAGTAATATTGAGAGAAAATTATACCTTTTAAAATATACATATAAATTTTTAGGATTTTAGTCCCATGCAGACATATTTTTTAAAAAATTTTTTATTAATCAAAATTAAATGAATAAGTTTTATAATTATTTCTTATGTTTAAAAATAATTACAGAGGAGCCTCATAACAGAATCTCAAATTGTAATTATATAATTTTAATCTGTAGCAAGATTAGCAATAGAGACCAATGACTGGAGTAAACTAAGGAAAAAGCGGCAATTCTGTTTAGAGAAAAGATTAACATTAGAACAGTTAGGCTTCATCAAATTAAACATAAAATCAATAGTAATAACAGAACCAGTAAACAAGTAAATTAAGTTTTGTTGAATGATTTATGTTAATTAAATTCTATATAAAATTTAAATTTAAATATAAGTTAGATTGAGAAAAAGTATAGAGACTAAAGAAATTCTTATGAGCTAGATATTGTAGGTTTTATATTTTTAATAAATTCCTATAGAAACTAAAAAAAGAAGTAAGAGAGAAGGAAAAAGCATTGAGAGAAAATTCTGATTCGAAAAAATAGTTAAGAAGGCTGAATAAAGAAAATGAAGAGCTAAAATTATAGCTATTTGATAGGGTAACCTTTTACGATAATGAAATGATAGTGGGGATTTAACTTTAACCCACCAGAGAGCAAAAAGCAGAAACCCTTTTTTCAGATGAACCACTAACTGAAATCGTAAAATTATCTTATATTCAAAAATTCTCTAAAAAACAATAATGATGAGAATATTCAAGAAAGTAATCAATATACAAATAGATAAGTGAATCTATATAGATTAAATAGTCATTAAGTTTAGAAGAATTTAGAATTACAGAAGCCTGATTATAAGTTGGGAAGATTTAAGTCTCCAGAAGTACATCCTTAATCAATGCTTGAAACTCATTAGATCAGCAACTATCCTTATAATATTTTTTAATGATAAAAGCCCAAATATGTAGAGGAAGAAAAACTTTATGCCAAAAGAGGCTCCAAGTCAAAATTGAACTCAATCACATATTGAAGCATAATAAAAATCTAAATCTAATTCAAATCTTTTTTCAGCAAGTGACATAAATACTGATTCAACAAATTCTATAATCATCAAAAATCCATTAATCTATACGAACTCTCTTCTAAACTCCGAAATAAAAGAGGACTAAAATTTAAATTCTAATTTAGCAGTGCTTAAACATAATAGCAAAAGTAGAAAAAGATAAATTAGCAATAATATTCATTAGAGTGATTTAGAGAATGTTGCTTAAAGTTAAGCTAGCACATTATAGAAATCAATTAAAGCAATGGAATTTGGCCAAAATATGAAGGAATACTCAAACAGTATTGTAGAGAACCAATAAATAAATCTGTCTATGTCAAGATTCATTATCTATGAAATTGATGAGAAAAACTTTGTTACAAAAGAAGATATGAACCGAGATGGAAATTGTAAATTTTAACTTGATAAAAGTATAAAGAAATCAAGCACATAAAATTTTGATTTCTCCCCTGAGTAGAAAATTCATTTTGCAAGATTAGGTAGGTCCAAAGAGAAAAAACACAGAAAGAGGGAAAGAGCTTTGCAAAATAGTATGATGGGCTTGTCTTTCAAATAGGGTTCCTATAAATTGCATAATGATCTCTCACGGTCAATAGTTTCCTCATCAATTTCAAGTATAATAAATTTATTCTTATTGTTATAATGCAAATAATTTTAGAATGTCTACAGAAAGTTATCTACTATAAAAGAATTTCAATATAAAATCTCATTACACTAAAGATATATAGAAAATTTGCAAGTTCAAGGGTCAGAACAAATGAAAAATTATCCTTTAAAACCTAATTTAGTTTGGTAAACAAGCTCTACCATTATATGAGTATGAGTTTAGCCTCATATATGATGGATATTGATGAGAGAGGATCAAATGCCAGAAATTAACCAAATGTTTAACAAAAAGCCAAGACTTTAGGAGATTATTTAAGAGATAGGTTATTTTATGAGTTTCTCATAATTATATGATAATAAATTTTAATTGGCTTGCCCCCATAAAAAGAGAGTAGGAAGTAAGCTAAACTTGGTCATGGCAGATACATGGCTGAAAACCACTTTATGTTTTTTGAAGATAATAAAATAAAAGTGATGAGCGAAGGAAAGTAATTAAGGATTTCTGTGGAATAACTGTTAGTCCATCAAACGAAGGAGTAGGTTTTTTGAAGAAAACTCTTACTAAAAATAAAAGATCAAATCAGAATTCTTGCCTTGTTTTTAGCTTGAGTGGAACAAATCCTGGAGAAAACAGCATTTATAGTGAAATATACTGCATGTATATATAATTTAGTGAAAATAGCATAATTATAGGTAGATTTAATCAATTAATCGACTTTTAACATTTCTTTTATTTGTATAAATTTTATTATATTTTTAGGTACTTTACCGCATTTAGGCTATTTTGCGGTAGAGTACCTTAATTTTATTAATTATCTAGTTATTTCATTTTTAAAGGCTGTAATTAAAATGGCACTTAGTTTATATAAAAAGTAATGTTAATTTAAATTATATATAAATAAGATGAATAAATGAAAAGTGTTGCTAAATCAAGCAACATGACTTAGAGTGAATCATTTTAGATGTGTTAATATTGTAGGAATACATTCGAATTGGGGAAATTAATTAAAATTAAATACATAATTTCTCATAGTAGCGGCAGTTAAAGTAGGTCAAATTCGAACGATCTTGGGCTCATTCGATAAAGAATTCAAAATTAGCTGGACTTTATTATTGGCGGTACTATTTTATCGCATCCCTGGAGCGAGTTAACTTGGCTTTAATTGAATGCCTCTAAATTCATTAAATTATACCCTCCAATTATAGTCGAGTTACTCACTCCAGGGATGAGATAAAATATTATTTCCAATAGTAAAGTCCAGCTAATTTTAAATTCTCTATCGAATGAGCCCAAGATCGTCCAATTTGACCACCTTTAACTGCCACTATTTTAATTTATTATATATTTAATTTAAATTAATTTCCCCAATTCGAATGTATTCCTACAATAATATTATATGTTCTAATTTATTATTATTTTTAATATTATACATTACTTTTGATAAAAACTACGTGCCATTTTTAGTTACAGCATTTAAAAAATGAAATAATTATATAATTAATAAAATTAAGGCATTTTACCGTAAAACAGCCTAAATTCGGTAAAGTACTTAAAAATATTAAAAAAATACAATAAATAAAAAATGTACTAAATTTTATTGATTAATTAAATCTACCTATTATTGTTGGATGAAGAAATTGGCTAATTGTTTATGTGCGATAAAGCATTCTGCTTGATGTTTAATAATTCCAATTTTAAAGTTTAGTAGAAGATTCTGATAACTCTTAGAAATCTATACCTTGAATATTTTCAATTGTATTTAATAAATTGCTTTTAGATAAATAGCTTTTAATTTTTATAAGAACAAAGACTCATGTTTCTTGATTCTATATTTGGTAATGGTTAATCAAATTTATCAGTCTAAAACAAGCTAAAATAATTGTAAAATGAAGATTCACCCTAGCAATTAAAAATTTGGAATTAAATGAGAATATTTTTGAGATCTTATCATGATGCTAAATTTGATGCTCAAATCTAATAGCTGTAATAAATAAATCTACAGCCTTTCACTGGACTTGCTCTGAAACTAGAAATAAACACCTAAATAAATGCTTATGAACAATCAGCAAGATTTTTTGGATTAAAGTTTATTAAGTGTCTGCCATTTTAGCAGTTTTATGATATCTTAATGGCAGTAATGATAGAAAGACCTATTTAAACTAAAACATTTAATTTTATTCCAAAGTAATATATTATTTCTAAATTCTTTTAATTTTAAATTTATTTATAATACAATAAATACAATACATTATACTTTTACTAAAAATTAAAAAATTACTCAAAGTGAGAAAAATTTTAGCTCATTTAAATTGTATTAATTCCACAAAGCTTTATCTGTTGGCAAAAGATAACCTAATATAAAACTAATTTATTATATATTTCAACAAAAAACAAATTCAAATTATTTTGATAGAACTATCAAAACTACTTAATTAGTCTATTTAGGAGTTTTAATTGTTTTTGTATCCAAGAATTTATCAACACTAACTTCTTCTCTGTAAGATTTCATTGATTTTATATAAGTTTAGTTTTGAAATAAAATCTTTTATAAGACCATTTAAGCGGTGGCACGTATTCATATCTGTGGTCCTCTTAAGTATACTAGAGATTCTTGAAGCTCCTGTGCCAGTCATGATCGGAGTTTTTAGGGAATAATATGACACTCTAAATATCAATGAAATCAATAATAGAATTTGGTTGAATTTAGATGAGAGTGGAAAAAGTTCAACTGGAAACTTTTCAGAGAATATGATTGTGCTGTTAGATATCGAGCGAGGGGAGGAATATATATATGAGCCTTATTTAGGAGGTCAATTAGAGTCATATATGAAGAAATTAAGCTTATTGGAGGTAAGAAAATAAAAGAGTTTATGATTATAACAAATAAATGGAGATCAAAGCGATTGTGAAGATAAGAAAGTTCAAATATAATAGCTGATTGAATAATCATTAACTTAATAAATAATCAAGGTTGGTGGTTTCACAGACCCCATGAATATATATATATATATATAGTTTTAGATGAGTTATTCAATCCATAAAAATATTTAATTTTATTTAGAAACATCTTTGATATCTATTTCATTTGGTCCTTGTATCTAGTTTTAAATAATCCTTAAAAAAATAAAATATTTATTTTATTTACATTTTAATAAGAATCATATATATTTTAAATTATTTTTGCTTATTATGAAAACAATAATATTTACTGAGGAATTGAAAGCATATAAGGAATAAAAATTGTTTCATTATCTTATTGAAATGCTTATAAAAATTGAATTAATACTATTTTTATTAATTTTAATTTAACTTAATTTAATGTATAATTGTGTGAACTTTAAATGTATAAAGTCTCTAATTCATAAAAAAATATTGTTAACCAGATTGAAACTTGCTTTCACTTGATTTATTAAATGACTAAATAATTCATGCTTAAAAATCATAGATTTGTAATTAATGCTCCTAAACTCCCCTCATTTGTTTTTAATTAAGGAAAAACGTATTTAGATAGATTTCATTGATTTGGAAAACAGCATAGCATGATAAACATTGCAGATAAAAGAGATAGAAATTTCTTAAAGAAATTCATGTCTTCTTAAATGTTTGTATCGTATGTAGAAGAAAAAGTTTATATGCAATGAATAATCTTTTTAATTTTATCATTCTTAATTATAATGCAAATCATAACCAAGGAATAGATTATTTGCTTTTAATAAGTAAAATTAAATTTTGATGTTGGATTTTTTTGTGATTTACTAAACTTTCTAAGAATTCTATTCTTTTCATTAGATTATTACAAATTTTATAAGTAAATTTAAATGATTGTATAAGACCAGTAAGTGCCCTGTCCATACCATTTTTAATCCTCAATATCTGTCAAACTTACTAAGACGTTATTCTTCCAGTAAGGATCTTGGTATTTAATTTTATATTCTTTATCAAATTAGAATTCTTCCAAATTTGGATGAGTTAAGAGTTGCTGCTATCTTAAAGTTTATCTACCATTTATTCCAGAGCTGTTTTAGTTTCCTAAGTCACCTCTGTTGAAAAATCCAAAAGAGTGAGGAATCTCTCGAGACTGAAATAAATGAAGGTGCCTTGAGTAGTGTCCTCAAATCTTACATATTGCACTTAAGCTTTTACTGGTTCGAAATAGAAGGGTTAGAACTTAAATTCGTGATATCCCTTGTAAAAATTGAAAATTTCGTAGTCAACTTTTTCAATAATTTCAGAATATAAATGCAATCCTAATCCTTGTGTCTATACATAAAAAATACCACCATTTTAAGTTTGCGCTAGTTTCATTATAGAATTAGTTCCATAATCAAAATCATGGCTATAAGTTAAATCCAGCTTTCCAAAAGGATTATCAGCAAGTTTTATGTTTAAGTGTACTAAGAAACTGATTTAGCTTAAGAATTAGTCCAAAATATGACCAAAATAGATGAGAGCAAAATATGTGCTTTCATTTTTACTTTATTATTATAATAACAATAAGTGATTTTTATTTATCTTTGATTTATTTATAAATTCAAGTTACTTTATAAAAATTAATATCAATAAATTAATATTTTTAATTTCAAACATTACATACCGGCTTATTCGCTGTACTCTGAAGTATTTATAGAGTATCAAATCCTAAAAACATGCACATTCTCTTCTAACTTTCAATAAAATTGCTTTCAATAAGCTAGAGATCATATCAATATATTTTGAATAATTTTAAATTCTTGCAGCATTTAAATTTTCCAAAACATTTTCATATAGAGCAAAAGATTTAATTTTTGTCAATTTAATGCAATTTTTTCAATAGATATTTTTATGGAAATATATTTTAATTAAAATTCCACTTAAAATTCTAAATAATTGTTATGTAATTAAAACCCAAATCCCTTCATTTGAATTTGTATTTCTTTATAAATTTTGTTAATATAAATAAAATATAATTGTTTTAAAAGCAAAATAAATTTTAAATAATTATTATTATCTTTCTTTTAAGTTAAGATTAAACTTTCTTCAATATTAATACTATTATTAATTAATAATCTTAAAAAATGTGAAAAAGCCTATACACTAAAATTGTTTAAAATATCTAATTAAATAAGAAATTTGTCTCACCATGATCTTCAGCGGAGTTGAACCTCCACAAGCTCTGTACTCACATCTATAACTTTGGCTCTGTGATAATACATCTTGATTTTGTGGGGGATATACCGAGGCAGATCGGTTTTTACGGAGTTTTTGATCTTCAGGATTTTAATTTAGAAAAAAAGCTTGCCACGTCAACTCATTCTGAAATGCATCACTACTAAAATTGATGGTTTAATTTAGTTAATAAGTGAATAGATTATAATTAATTTGAGATTACTCAATTAATAATTTTGATATTAATTTCAAATTCTCATAAGAGAAAATGATTTTGATTAATTTTATCTATTTTAATTATTTTAGAAAAAATAGCTTAGAAAAAGTTGATTCAATAATAAGATATTGAAAAATAATTTATTTTATTTTTATTAAACTTAAAAGGCTAAACTTAAAAATAATATGATTTCTACTAATGTTTACTTCTACTAATTCCTTTCAAAGTCTTAAATTAAAAACTTATTTCTAGATTAAATTCAGATCTAAAAAATAATTCTTGAAATCAAGTTCTAATTATGAAAATCCATCCTTATTCAAATTTATAAAAAATATTTTAGTATACTTACTTAAAAAATATCTTATTTATCAATAGCTTTAAATTTTTATAATTTCAATTACTAATTCTTACAAGTTTAGAGTACTTTGAACACCTTTATAAAGTTATTTTAGGGTCTTAATGTTTGAGTATTTATATTATATCTATATGTCTGCGGTTGTTAGTGTTTATGTTATATACGGTATTAAGTGAATAAATATATATATACTTAATCATGATAAATATGAATTCTTTTTGTCATATAAAGTTAATAAAATTTAAATAGTATTCATTCATTATTATATATATTAATTTGCCAATTTAAAAACAATTAATTTAATCTAAAATAATAAGTAAACTATTTTTTTTAAGTGCTATAAATAAAAGTTATTATTGTTAAGAACAGGTTAGGTTAGGAAGTTATGCATTTACTATTGCACGGATCTCGCTATTATAGCTGTGATTATTAGAGTGCATAATACTTGGACATTTGCAGTACAAATTTACCATTTTAGGCTGATGAATCTGCTCTCTATTACCATCCTGAATATAAAAATAGCTTTAATTAAGTTAAAATTTAATAGAAAAATTAAAAATAAATTTTCACTCAATTTTTGAATTTCACGGTTCTTCATAATCTTGTAACTTTTTACAAATTAAATTAAGAATTAAAAGGCAATTTGGAAAGAATATTTATTCTATTATAAAACCCCAATGCTGTTATTTACAATTTTTTGTAGATGATGAAAATTAAATCAATAACAATTACTCTTAACTTAATACTGAATGATTCACTTCACAATTTCTAATCTCTCTCTCAAGGTCTTGAGCTGCTCCTGCCTCTCCCGGTCCAGGTCCTTGATCTCTGCGCATTCTCCATCCTTTGGTCTGAATTTCGATGCTTCCTTCATCAACGAATCCACGGTGTCCTTGGTGAGGGCGGGCTTGAATCTCTGCAGGAACTGAGGGGGGAGGTGGGGGCGCTCTGCATCAGCATGGCCAGGTCCTTCTTGAATCTCTTCATGACGCTTTCTCTTCTCTGCCTTTCCTTGCTTATTGACAGGGAACTCTTGTCTCTATCAGCAGCTCGGTTCATGATGTTGTCTACAGTCTCATTATTCTTTATTGGATCTTAGTTAGTGGTAGGCAATCAGAATATCAAGCTTCGGAGTATTTCACATTGGGATTTTTCAAATTGTTGAATTTTACAGTGAGCTTGTTGCAGGCGAATTCGAATGATTTCAGCAAGCCACCATAGTCTTATCGTACCTCGATCGAGAGAGCACAGCCCGAGCTAGCGAGTTACAAATAACTGAACAGGCAGCTGTTTACCATACAAAGATTATCAGAGGAATACTTTTGCTGATGACGCCAGGTAGTTGGAATATTCAAAATCACTCGACCCTCAGAGTCCTCATAAGTCGGCTCCATGCAGTGAGTGCCCTAATGTATGCGACTTTAAGCCAACGCATGTAGAGTGCTGCCCCCAAACAGGCCAGTTTGACTGTCATAGGCTAGGGTGCCAAGAATCCTGATTTAGAAGGGTTTATGCTGATACACTTTAGCACTAGAGTAGTATAGTTTTCGCTAGGCGCAATGCACTAGAGCTTCGTGCTTTGGCATAAGAGTTTAGTGCTTTTGGCTACTCATGAGTATTCAGGATGCCAACTGGCTTGGTGGCTGAGCCAACGGTATCTGGACAGCAGGCGTTCTTGAGATAATTGCTGGGACTTGCCATCTGATCGCTTAGCTTGGGTAATAGGTTACGTTGTGCTCCTTCCCTAAATCTCGCTATCAATTACTATTGTTTAAGCTTACCTGGTGAGAGGAGGCAAAGCATCTAAAGTAGGATCCAAGAAGTCACTCATGGTTTGGTAATGAGTCGAATCATCATGAGAGCCTCCAATATGGCGCCCGCCATCTTCCCTCCCCATTTTCACAGTTGAATGCAAGGCCTCGTCCACTAGTGTCGAATAGGAGAGCGTGGAGCGCGTGCCGAGAATGCTACTCACCACGTGTCAGAGGGCCCCATGATTTCTATTCGCTATCTAAATGTTGCTCAGGAGAATGTTTAGGCGCTGTTTGAAAGATGTCTTTGTTAGCAGGGGGTCGTCAAACTTAAGATGGTCAAGCAGCAGATCCTCTGAGGGGTCCTCCAGCAGCTATGGGTTGTCTTGCTGGCTGAGCGGGGAGTTAGAATTAAGGAGCAGTAGGTTCATCTGTTGGATTCGTGGGGTTGATAGAGATTCTAAAGTAATATTATAGGGGTTTGAGGATTTATAATAATTAAATAGGAGATCTCGTCATTTTGGTAGCTTTAGTAGAATAGCCTCTACTACTACTACTACTACTACTACTACTACTACTACTACTACTACTACTACTACTACTACTACTACTACTACTACTACTACTACTACTACTACTACTACTACTACTACTACTATCTACTACTACACTACTACTACTTACTACTACTACTACTATCAGGACCCTCTAATAAATTACTAAAGCTACCAAATCGATAATTATTATAATTCACACTTAATTAATTTAATACGTCACCCAAATCTTGTAAATAACAACATTGGGGTTTTAATTAAAATTTAATTCAATAAATTTTATTTATGCTGCAAATTCTTATTTAATTTATTAACTCCGCACGATTTGAATTATTTTCGAATTTAGCCTTTTAAATTTTCCGTTACCAATTGGAGAATTTTCTAAAAAACACTCTCCATTTCTGAAATCATAAATGTTCTACAAAAACAATAATTGCACTAATATCATTTAAATTTTCCCAATAAAATTTTTTAAAAAAAAATTCCTCTATAAATTAATCATTTCAGTATAAAACTTATAATAAATTCAAGTTTATTCATAAATTTAATGCGATACATTTAAAGACGATCCAATTAAGATATACCTCAGATTTGGTCATGCACGAAAGATGGGTCCTAATGATGGCGATTACGAGGATTTCTATAATTAAATTATGAGAGAGCATTTCAAAATTATTAATTTGCTATAAAAATTATATAAATATATATAGTAATTTAAATATAAATTTATTGGGGGGGGTCTAAGTCGGTGCAAAAATTTTTTCAAAATCCTAAGTCGGTGCAAATTTTTTTTCCTCAAAAACATCAAAATCCCTAAGTCGGTGCATGATCAATTTTTGACATTATTGATATATTTATCATCTTACCCCACATAAAAAGTATCATTATTAACTAAAATTTATGTCTCAGCTTCTGAATCGAACTCCTTCATGAAATTTCGATCATAGAAAACTTATAATATTACTGTGACAGATATTTGTTTAAGTAAAATAAAAAGAATATTATTTCATATTTTAATATCTAATTAGTTAGTAAGCAACAAAATTGGGGATTAAGAACATTATAATTATAAGCTAAATTTATTGATGTCTAGAATTAAAAAATTCGTACACATTGATTAGTGTATTTTAAAAACAATTAATTGAGTCAATGGTTTTTATATTATTTCCAGACATCTATAAATTTAGCTTATAATTATAATGTTCTTAATCCCCAATTTTGTTGCTTACTAACTAATTAGATATTAAAATATGAAATAATATTTTTTTATTTTACTTAAACAAATATCTGTCACAGTAATATTATAAGTGTCCTATGATCGAAATTTCATGAAGGAGTTCGATTCAGAAGCTGAGACATAAATTTTAGTTAATAATGATACTTTTTATGTGGGGTAGGATGATAAAATATATCAATAATGTCAAAAATTGATCATGCACCGACTTAGGGATTTTGATGTTTTTGAGGAAAAAAAATTTGCACCGACTTAGGATTTTGAAAAAATTTTTGCACCGACTTAGACTATTTATTGTATATGATAATTAAATGAAATCATTTCAGTTTGCCTTATGAGGCATATAAATATTTATTTATATGATAGATAGTTAATATAAGGTTAAAATATAAATTAAAATTATTAAATTGCTCAAGGAATGTGAAATTATTATAAATTTGGTTTTTATTTACTTGAAAAATTTATTATACATATTTATATATTTTAAAATTTAACATAAGATGCCGGGAGAGATTAGCGATAAATAAAATGGCAATAAAAATGTAAGTTTAGTTAAGTTTTAAGTTCAAATAAGATTTGAAAATGGCTTAAGCTTGCCAAGATTTGGTTAATTGAAATATTTATATATATATATATATATGTATAAATAATTAGCATCTTTTTAACTTATTGATATATTTAAAATGATGGTATCTCAATCAAAAACCTAAATTATATAGATTTATTGGGTGTTGAAGTCGGGATGACATTGTAAATTTTAAAAAACTTAATCATTTTTAAGATATAAGTAACTAAAGCACTCGATTTGAGCTTTAATTGATAAGGTTTTGAATAAGAATATTTAATTTCTTAGATAGTAAAATTCTATTTCTATGAATAATTTTAAGTTGTAACAAAGGTATAGCCTTTTTAATAGCTTGAATTGATTTTTAATATTCAAAACCCCAAACCCCCTTAGTGAGGTTTATAAGTGCTTAGATTTGTAGGGAATTTGTTAGGGGTTGGGGTTATTAATAGTTTTTAATGTGAAATATATAATAAATGTATTTAATTTAATCACTCAAAACGCACTTTCGGATTGTGTGGTAAGGGTCTAAAATTTATTTTGCTCATCCACTACTCTATCTGTTCGATTGAAATGTCTATCTGCTCTTGTGTTTGGTTTAATAGTTATTTACTCAGCCATTTATTTTATTGATTAAGATTCTCTTTTCTTGTCTATAAATTGCTTAATTCTTTGTTTTGCATCTTTTTCGCATTTTGTAGAGTAGTAATCAGTGCGGCATATCGCACTCTATTATTATTATTGCTGCAAGAGCCCACACATCCCACTGAAAATCTTCATCTCTCCAATCTTCTCTTTCTGGGTAGTACCCTGGAGTTCGCATAACACTGCCAAGCCTTGATACATCCACTCTTAAAGCTCTGTTGAAATGTATTAATGTTATTCTCACTGGTGAAAAGTTTATCATTATATTCTCAGGCTTCAAATCTCTGTGTACAAAGCATAATTTGTGAAGCTCTTTAATGCCTTGTATAGTTTATGTTGCAATTAATGCAAGCTGCTTATGATTTCTTTGATCAACTATAAAATCTCTGAGAGTCATTTCAAAGAGTGGCAGTCTGAAAGCTACATGATCTTTGCCAAGGAGAACAGCATCCAGCTGAATTAAATATCTGCACTCTTTAAACTTTGCTTGAGTGAGTACTTAATACTCATTTGTAGATTCCATCTAGAATTTATCGTCACTCAAGAGGTAATTGAATGGATAAACTTTGTAAGCATATTGATGGTCTTTGATTACTTTTTTGTCAAATGAGTCCTCAAGAATTAGATAACTTTAGAGCGAAGTATCTAGATCAATTTATGTAAGTACTGGAATTTTATTGTATTAAATTTTGATCATAATTTTTTTAAGTTCAGATGCCAAGAGGTTGCGGGCCTTCTTTATATATTGTGCATCATTAGCCTATTCAAGTTCTACAACTGTATTAAATTCCCTAGCTTTCCTTATAGAGAACATCTTCCATTCGTTATCTTAATTATCTACCTCTAAATCTTTCTTGTGAGCTTTTAAAAGATGCTTCTTTAAGTCTCTTGTATGAGTATACTATTTATGGCACTCAAAGCAATCATACTTTCCATCGATTTTATAATGCTTTAAGCAAAGAGTGGGCTTGGCTTCTCTATGCTCCTTCATATGTCTATACCAGCTTGATTTATGAGCGAAATCCCTCTCACATAACTAACAAAAGAATATTTCAACTTCTTCGGCTTAGATAGAAATTTCATTAATAACTTTCTCCTCCACTCTGTCTCCCACACACTTGTTAGCCATATATTTGATATTATTAATTTCTATTTAAATAATAGAGAGGTCAAGTGACAACTCAGGTAGTTGTTTATGAGTGGTCTACTCACAGTTATCACACTTCTTTTTATTACCAAAGGTAAGTCTCATTTGGTTTGATTGGAGAGCTGTTGTTTTTCTTAAAATGTTAGCGCTCATATTTAATTTGAATTTAAAATTGTAAAACTGCCTCAATAACATAGAGTAAGTAGGGGAGCTTTAAAGAGTAAGAAGTTTAATGGGTTGGTTTTAACTTATTAGAAGAGAAATAAGAGTTTTAAAGGACGATTCGGCCCTAAATCTATAAGAGCAAACTACCATTTTTACAATAAATAATAACATGATTACAGCACGTACTGATTTAGGAGGTGCACCTAATTAAGTTTGTACTGTTTTAGGAAGTATTTTGTGATTTTGTGATTAAAAATAGGATGCTCCTAATTAAGTACTAGCTTTAATTAAAGCTCCTAATTAAGTACGCAACAATTTAAATTTAAAAATATGGAACTATAACAGAAGAAATTGATATCAATCTCTCAAGTTTGAAACCAGTTCTCTAAACCTTCTCCATATCCTTCTTAGAGATTGACCTTCTATAGGAGGCCTATATTTAATAATAAGTTTTACAGAGGTTTATAATTGAAATCAAATAAACTTAAATTTTAATATCATTTCTTATATCTGTAATCAAGATGGAGTCAATGAATGATGCAATGAAAAGAGTGCAAGCACAAGAATTGATTCAAAGATTTAGAAGCAAGGAGGATTTGCACCGCTACCTCATGCAGCAAGGTAAGGAAATTATAGTAACTCATCTTGATTATGTAGTTGGCTTGTTTCTGCCAACGATGAAAGGCACAAAAATTTCATTTCTAAAAGCTATTCTCTGTGAAGAAAAGAAAACTTGAAAACTTAAGATGTAAAGTTTGCAGAGATTCCAAACTACCCAGAAATCTCAGTGACTAATTTATATGATGATACAATGAATGACCAAGAAGTTTCGCAGTATCTGCCGACTAAGAAGCAGTTTTCTAACAAGCTACCTGAGAGAAATTATTACTTTGTCATTCTTGCAACAATCAAAGGTGATTACTTGAAAGAAATTATTCAAGAATCTCATAAAAAGAGGTACATCATCTCTCGAGAGATAAGAACAAGCAAGGAATCAAGATAAGTGAGAGCAGGCCGTCAGAGCTGCAGAAGCATCCTTATATATCAAGTAAGATTTTAAGCTTAACTTGAAGAAAAATCTGGAACTGGTATTTTCTTGATGAAGGAAAAAAGCAAGCTTCACTGAGAGCGAAAGTCGCAGACAAAGTATGAAGTCAGCAAGAGACTTTATTCAAATATTCAGTTGCCAGACTAAGTGAACATAGATGCTGGAGCTGGCAGCAAGAGAAGAAACTTAGGAGGAGGGAAGCAACAAGAGGAAGAAAAGAAAGAGAAGTCAGCTCCCTCAAAAGAATTTTAAATGTGACTTATATATTCATTAAATTAACTCTGAAACTTATTTATATACATTAACTTTCCCTTCTTTCGCACACTTTTATTCAAACTAATTGTCTACTCTCCTTGCTGAACTTTTGAAAAAGTCGACTTATCGATAGGTAGGTCATGCATCAAGTGGTATAGTTATAGTTTCTAATAATGACCTTTAAGTATACCCCAATAGAACTCAATTCCATTAAACTATGGACTGTAAGGTACGTTGAACATAGGTGTGATTCGAAGTATTTCATAATTTTACTTAGCCTCCTTTGTCTTATGTACTGAAAGATTATCAACGAATAGTATAATTTATTATTCAGGGTACTTCTCTCTAATCTGCTTTAAGTACTTAATATACTACTCTGTATTAATTGAGCGAGGATGAATAACATAAGTTTCTAAACGAGCATCCTCGCTAATACCTCCAAGAATTGCCATTGTTTATACCTTGACTTTCTCGTCATATACTTCTATGTTGCTATGCCTCTTATACAAAGACTTCTAGATGAAAGTGTTAAATGTAAACACAGCCTCGTCAGCATGAATAAACTTAAAATTATTCTATTAAGCTCTCTGCATTTAATCATAACTATAATTTAAGTTGTTATTGTAAAATGGCAGAGTGAAATCAATCACTCACTTGATACAATTCACACCTTTGTAAGAGTTACCATTTCGATTATAAATGTTTGCAACAGATTATGCAGAGATCTTCAACTCAGGGAACTGGCGGTGAAACCTAATAGCTCGTTACTCGAGAGAGAAGTGAGTCCAATACTTCAAAGTTTTTTTATAGATAAGATAGACAATATGATTTTATTGGAACTTTGACTTCCTCTTAGGCTTAGAATTCAGCTATTATTGCTTTAAATACACAGCAAGCAAGCAGTGAGAGCGAGCATTTAATGAACTTTTATATAATAGTAGTGCAATAGACTTATAGTTAAGTACTGGTTTGACTTATTCACTGTATATATCACATCCATAGCGCAGTTTAAACACTAAATTTATTTACACTTTATCATAAATTGACCCCAAAAGCTTGTGATTTTTGTCTCGCATTTAATTAATAACCCCAACCCCTAACAAATTCCCTACAAATCAAAGCACTTATAAACCTCACTAAGGGGTTTTGGGGTTTTGATTGTAGGAATACACTCGAAATGTGGAAATTAATTAAAATTTAATTTATAATAAATAAAAAGAGTGGCAGTTAAAGTCGGCCAAATTTATGATTTTGGGCTCAATCGATAAAGAATTCAAAATAAGCTGGACTTTACTATTTGCGTTACTATTTTGTCGCATCCATGTAGCGAGATAACTCGATTTTAATTAGAGGGCATAATTTAATGAATTAAACCTCCAATTAAAATCGATTTAACTCGCTCCATGGATGCGATAAAATAGTACCGCAAATAGTTAAGTCCAGCAAATTTTGACTATCGAATTAGCACAAAATCATCAAATTTGGCCAACTTTAACTGCCACTATTTTTATTTATTATATATTTAATTTTAATTAATTTCCACATTTCGAATGTATTCCTACAATAATGAAACTTTTATGTAAGTATTGCATGTTTTGAGGATTTAAGCTATTTAACTTTAATTCATTATAAGTAATAGTAAGGCTAGTATTAAATAGTGTTCAAAGTAATTTTTTTCTTATAATTGAAAGTCAATTGATATTTAATAATTTTGCAGACTGTATTTTGTAAATCATATTCACTGTTAATATAGTGTTTAAAAGATATTAACCATTAATATATAACATAATATTAATTGAACGTAATATATATATATATATATATATATCAAGTTATAAATTATGACGATACATTATTTATTGAATTGAATCACAGAAATAGAAGGCTCTTAAGATAACATTAAAGAGTAATTTAAATGAATAAATTACTTTTTAATTTAAAATGTGATAATTTTAATGCCCTTCGAATTTTTAAATTTTGTATTATATAATTATCAATTTAAATTAATCATAAAATTTAATACATTAACTTAATCAATCATAATAGATAACTCAATTTCTTATTTCTTTCTCTTTGATTATTTTAATTTTTAAAAGATTTCTAAGAATTTAAAAAGTGCAAAAAATTGTTATTAATAAATGGTTAGCCTTTTATCAGAATTCAGTTACAAAAAAAGATTTTCATGTGTTACGAAAATTACTGATACTAATTAACTATAAAATGATTTAAATGTCTTGAGTGTGCAGTTGCGGATCCTATCGAATCATCACGATTAGTGACGTCACGTTTTTGTTGTTGACGTCTTGTAGCCACTTTGACGTCAGTAACCCATTTATTTATTCTTATAATGCAAAATAAAACACTATAAATTAACGATAAGTGCATAAAAATAGATTAATTTCGATAAAATAAATTTGAGTTTTAAATATTTTCAGATGAGCTTGGTGAGGAGGTTATCGGTGAGTCTGCTGTCAGTCCTTTCGTGTTCGTAAAGAGAGTTTGGCATCATATCGGCTGATAAAGTTGTGAGGAGGTCGTCTCCTTGGATGAAGTTAACAAGTGAGTGCTCGAAGACATGAGTGTTCTCAAAACCCTTGGTTTGGTAGGCGAGGGCATCGGTGAATCTGGCAGCGTACGCTCTGATTAAAATCTGTAAAAAATCAGAGGATTGCGGAAAAAATATAAAACAGATATTTTTATTTTAAATAATCGTAAAGTAACTGTAAGTTTTTTTAGTGATGGTGAAACCTTCAGTTGGTCTAACCCATGCGATGGTTTGGACGTATGGAGCAATTTACAAAATATATGTTTTCAATAAATTATATGAATCCCTTTGAATATTTCTTGAACATAGAGTGGTTCGAATTGAACACGTCTATGTCGTGAGTGTAGTATTTACCCATCATCATTTGGACTGACTCTCAGGCATATGAGTAGAGGTGGACTCCGTATGATTCAGTTCTGGTCATGGCAGCTGTTTGGTCATCAGTACCCTTGTAAAGTGTACCGTAACCGGCATCGAACTCAGCGAAGTATAAATTTAAAATGAATTAAATTTATAATTAAATTTTATCAATACTTTTCATTAAATTGAAATTACATTAAAAATTGAACAAAAAGAAGTTATTATCAAGAAAAGCATCAATTTTACTTTTAAAAAGAATAAGTCTTTTGCTTAAAATTATATTTAAATAGTATGTGAAATTCTATGTAACTAAATATTTCATACTAGATTCCTTAGCATCACTTTAATTTATAGTAAATTTTTCATAATCTATGTTTTTTCTTAACTTTTATTTCTTTAAATTAATAAGTCTTAAAAATTGCAATTATTTAATGATATATAATCATTAGAAGAAAAATTAACTGTTTTAATCTTTCATTGAAGCTTAGTATAATCTAAAAAAAAATAAAAATTTTTTCATCAATTTAAATATCTAAATTATTTTCGAAAAATTGTTGAAATTTTAAAATTATTACAAGAATAAATTAGATAAAACAGTTCAAATAATGACTTAATTCTTATGAATTCAGAATTATAAATAATCTAAGTATTCCAATAAAAAATTTTAGTGAAAAATTTAAAGTAACTTATAGATAGACATAAAATTATCAATACTATTTAAAATTGAAAAATGGAGATATTAATACCGTTTTTATGCAAACAAACACGGGCAAGTTATACGAATGAGGGGATAAAAAATTAATTAAAGCAATAATTTATTAATCATGATATAGGGGAAGGATATTGTTATAATTAATTTTTCAATCATTAAGAATAACCTCCCTCCATTTATAGTAATTGAATTAATTCTTTAAAATTAATTATAAATAATTGATTTTAAGATATTTTAAATTCTAAATTGATTTTTTTATTGTGAGTGAGAGACCTTGAACCATTCGTTTGCAAAGAAGTTTTAATTTAAATCTGATTTAATAAATTTAATTTATTATTTTTAAAAAAATTTTAATTTAATTTTATATTTCTTCTATTTATTCAAAATTCCAGCTAAGATTTTTAAATAGTAGTAGTTAATGAGTAATCTCAATTAATTTAAACATATCACTTGTTTAATACTAAATCAAACTATCAATTTTAGTCGTGACGTATTTCGAATGAGTTGACGTGGCAACCGTGATTCCTGAATTAGAATCCTGAAGACAAAAAACTTCGTAAAAACTAAAGATTCTTAGTATCACCTACCCCCCCATAATCAAGATGTATCAACACAGAGCCGGGCTACGGATGCGTGTACAGAGCTTGTGAGTGTTCAGCTCCTCTGAGAATTCGTAGAAAAGTCTACTTGTTTCACAGTTGCTGGGAGGCTAATACCTGTCCTTTCGCTGTGATAGCTTAGCACCTACCGAGGAGAAGAAAATATCTTTTCGTTGGCTTGAATAGTTCTCATCTTCTCATTTTTTGAAGGCTGAGCTACTACCTAGGAAGCCAAACTTACGCCAGGAAGCTCATCTATGCAAGGAAACCGATAACCAGAGGCCCGCCAGAGAGAAGTAAGAAAGCGTGACGGTTGAACCAAGCCGACTGACCCCTTATGCGGTGCTAACAACACCTTCCTACCCTCAGAAGGCCATAGTGTAATTGAAAGCTTTATTAGAAAGCGTCAGCTTACCGCTGACTAAACAATTAACTTTCTAATTTAATAATAGATTTTTAATTGAATTACTTAAAATAAAAAATTTATTGCAGTGTTTTACAATTAAACGAATTTAAATTTGAAAAGATTAATAAATTTTTAATTGAATCATTCAAAATAAAAAATTTTTAAGAATTTGTTATTTAATTCCTTAAGTCTCTTTGGTCGACCATGTAACCCATGCTGGTTAGGGTCCGGTGGTCCAGAAGTCAAACATGCCACAGGTGGCATAGCCGAGGTAGGCAGCGAGGACGAGAATCTTGTTCATTTGTTTGAAAAGTTTACTTTTTTAAAAAAAATGAATAGAATTTTAAATTAATCAAAGAATAAATAAATTAATTTGCATTATTTTAGTAAACCCTTTTACAAATTACTTGATATAATTAGATTTTCAGTCTTAAAATATTTATTTAAATTTTTTACTCATTTGAAAAAACATATACTTAAAATAATTATTTTATTTTAATAGTTTTTATATGAAAGTTAGTTTTTAGAATATAAATTATAATTTATTAAATGAGGTATCTTAAATAATCCAAATCCTATTTAAGAGTTTTAATTATTATTGTATGTCTTATATAAAAACATGTATTAATAATTTATAAAAATAAGAAGAGTAATATTTATTGGCTGTTGAAGAGAATCCAATCAAGGGATAAATAATAAAATTTAAAAATGTGAATATCTTAAACTTTCTTAAACTCTAGTCTCTTAACTAATTCTTATTAAATTAGAAGTAAATCAAAAATGCTGATATAATCTATTAAAATTTGTTGAAAAATTAATGAAAAATGGAATATGTGCAATTCGGTAATTAATTGATAGATATTTGTCACATTAAATAGAAATATACATAGGCATAAGACAACAACATTAGAATTCTATTATGAATATTTAAAACTACAAATATTTACATTAACATAATTATTTATTAATTGAATAAAAATCACTATTTGTTAAGATGGTTATTTATTAATTAATTAAAAATATTTAACCATTAAAATTCATTATAAGTCTGATAATTATTATAACTATAAATTTAAATATGAATATTGCCAATCTAACTTGGAACTATTTTCTGGCGTAATCAGCTCTTCTTTAATAAGCTAATTGCTCTGGAGTCTTCTCTTTCGGTTCAATTATTAATCTTAATTTTTTGCATGTTTATTTTGAGAAGCTTGTTTTTATGCTTATGTCTTTTAAATTAATGGTGCTTTTATTCTGATAAGTTCATAATATTTAATTATAAAATAGAAGAATGAAGGATTGTTAAATGAAGGGATAGCTTATGAAATAATGTGACTTTCAGAATGTAATATCGATATTTGCTCAAAATTAATTAAAATGAGATAAGTTTCTTTTCACAATCTTCAGGGTTAAGAGTCTCCTGACTTTTAAAAACTCCTCCATCCCTTGGCACTAAACCTGTGGCTTCAAACAGCCTCTTGAGTGCATCCTCATTTTTCTCATTGAAAAGCAAGTAATCATTAAAATACAATTTCGGTTTAATTCCTTGCAAGTGCTCAGGTAGTTGGAAGTAAACCTTTCTTGGGAGGAGCAAATCGAAAGGCTGGATACGAGTCATGTTGTCGGTGTTTAAATCAAAGGGATTTACTAAAGACACTATATATAACGAGTTATAATTGCAAAATTAACAGAATTAAAATATTAGCAAGGTAGTTATTTTTTAATGCTTACTATTTGATTGAGCTTCTTCTTCAAGAATATTCATTAAATTAAGTTCAAGTAATCTATTTTTTTATTTAAAAAGATTCTCACTGAAAATAATATAACTTAGTATTCGAATTTAGTTAAATCTAAATAAACATATAAAATATCCAAACGATTTTTGAGCTAAACATCTTCAATCAACAATTAAACAAGATCCTTCACAGTATTTCTCTCAATTACAGCATAGCAGCTCAAATGTAAATTTCCTCTAATTCTGAAAATATTCTAGTAAGTAGAATTATCTGAAATTTAATTATCTTGTGTAAACATTAATTATGAAAGTTTTGTAAATTCCAGAGAAGGGATTTCAAAGTCCTGAAGATTTATTATCTCTTATTTCGCATTTGATTTGCCTCCTTTTGCTTTTAAGTTATTTCTAAATAATAAAATCTTCAATATATTCTTATGTTCATTAAATTTATTAACAGAATTTTATTTTTAAAAATTAACACAAAATATCTTATTAATACTAGACCCCTAATTTCCCTGTGATCCAAAAT
Source organism: Oxytricha trifallax (assembly GCA_000711775.1). NCBI lineage: Eukaryota > Ciliophora > Spirotrichea > Sporadotrichida > Oxytrichidae > Oxytricha > Oxytricha trifallax. The sequence goes on along the minus strand of ARYC01003311.1, from coordinate 12,947 downwards.
TTATTGATGTTTAATCTTCAAATTTAGCACTATCAATTAAACTTTAAATACTAATCTACTCAGTTATTGGCGCTTAAAGTTATTGATTAATAATACCAATTATTTATTGCATTAGAGAAGGGAATTGTTAAACTCCTTCGTTATTCTTTCTTGAATTTTTCCATTTAAGTCCTTGAAAATGAGAATTTTGGAATCTATTACACTAAAAGGGAAAGTATAAATAATACTATGAATAACACACTTGAAAAATAAGAAAAGTTAGGTCCAAAGGATAATTCATTGTGACATGACACAGCCTATCAATGATTGTCGCGTTTCTTAATTGCTCAGACATTTAAGATAGAGTCTGATTCGAATATACATTTATATCTCTTTATCTCTATTTAGTCATATCCAGAGTTTTAAACTAATGTTGATTTTTATTTAAAACTAAATCTCCAATTGATTGACCTACCTTCTATTGATAGACACTCATCAACACATATTAATCATATAATTTCCTTTGTGTTGTCTCATCTGCATCTTATGTGAATAATCTCAAACAAAAATATATGGACTAGAATACTTTTTCCCCAGATATTGAAACAAGAAATTAATTTAAAATCTTATTAATCAATTAAAATTGAAGATTGGGAGTTAAGGATATATAAAATAAAATTTAATTATTATTGGCAGAAATTATTTAAATTTAAGCTAATTAATAAAACCATTAGCTAGATTAATTGTTTCTATAAAATAAGCAAATCAGAGTTCTTAAATATTATTTTATCCTAATTAAGCCATTATATATTAAATTAAAGGAGTTGCTCTTAACACCCAATCTTCGTTCTAAATTGAATAGCGAGGCATTAGATTATCGATAATCATTAAGTTGAGGTTTCAATTATTTTATAAAATTTTATTATAGATTTATTTAAAGTACCGTAAAAAACATTTTTTATTATAAATAAAAAGAAGTAATAAGAAGTATTAATTGTTAATTCCTTGATTAAATTTAAAGGAACTAACTATAAATAAACTTAATTTAAGTTTTTAAGCAATTATTAGTATTAAAATTACATTTTTACTAAAATAAAATTATTCATAAATTAAATTGATAAGAAATTTGTAAATATTTGGAAAATAAGCACATAAAATGATCTTATTAAATATAATCTAGTCATGATTGATGTTATTTTTTTGAAACTCTAATTTTTCTAATTGTTTTCCAGACTATACGTGAATAAGCCCAATATTTCTACACCAGTAGTCAGCATTCTTTCAACCTATACATTATGATTAAGATATCTTAAATTCTTGGCATTCTTTAAATAAATGATAAATTTAATCATAAATATAAAACCCCTGATTCTATATGACTTGAAATAAGGCGTTAAGAACAAAGAGATCAAGATTAATTGCTAAAATAGAAATGCTTAGAATAATATATTAATGTGAGATTAATAAATGGTCAGAAGTTAAATATTAGTATAATCATTAAACTTTAAAAAGTAAAACATCTCTACCAATTATAATATTAAATTAAATACATCTTTAAAATATTTCAGCCAACAAGATAGGTAAGTTCCCTCTTACTACGAATAATAAGTCAAAATTTCATCATTTTTCTCTTGATTTCTTCCTTATTTACCCTTATCTTTTGTCTAAATTGAATCAAGGGGTTATACTTCAAGATCAATATCTTAATGAATAATTTTATCCCTTTTAGTATATTAACTACACTTACTGAGTTACAGAATTCCCCAAGCCAATCAGAGTAGTTAAACTCTGAATATTTAGTCATTAATACCTGAAGTAAGTTTTTCTGCTCAAGTGGTACAACTTCCCCTCCATTTTAAGCAGATTACGACTGCTTAATGTCACTTTGGGTGTGTTCTGGATTGGGAGTTAGAATCACATCATACACATATAATTTGTCGCCTTCTCTCTTTCCTATGACCACACCTGTTGTCGATTAAACTCTTTCATCCTGCAAATTGCTGAGCACAGAATCTTGGAAGAACTTCTGATTTATGTAAAATTGCTTAAGATGAGTGATGCTATTCTTTGAAAGTGATGCCATATTTTACAATCAAATTATTTAATAATATACATTTATTTGCTTTATTAATTTATGTTTCATTTTTTTAAAATCTTATGATGCTTAAGAAATTAAATTTAAATGGTTGCATGATCGTATTAAACATGCATTTAGAATTTATTGAAATATTTTTTTACTTAGTTTCATTATTTCTTAGCATTATTGGCAACCACTTCTTGCATATTGTCAACTTTATCATCCAAAAAACAGCTGAAGCTGAAATGTCTATTTCATCCTCTTCTGATGATGCCTCTTCAGGTGTAGGTATCCTGTCTGCGGCAGCTGCATACTTAAACATGTTTTTTAATAATAATGGATTGAAGGTAAAATTATTTCCTCTTTTTATAATTGAAATTAAGGTATACGTGCAGGAGGAGTGGGAGGATCCTTAACTTCTTCACTTTTTTCAATACTTAGCTCCGAAGCAAAATGCTTAGGATCTTCCGAGCTGCTAGTGTCTGTAGATGATATTAAATGCTTCTCTTTAAAGGAAGACTATAGTAAAATAAATTAGCGCAATTTATAGTTAGTATTACCGCTTTGAAAGTCCAAGTTTTACAACAAATAGCCATGAAATTGTAAAGTATTTGCAACAGTAGAAACAATAGATGTATCAATATCCATATAGCTATATATCTAATGATGAATATAATTTAAACTCTCATAAATTTATTTTGTAAGTTATTTTTACCTTTTTTCCTTTAATTAGAGATATTTAATAAAATAATTAATGAATCTAGCATATCCAAAGAATTCCTCAAGCATCTTTAAAATGTAAAAGGACTACTCCCATTAGAAACTCTGAAAATTCATCCAGACATAGCAGTGCATTAAGTCCCACAAATTTGAATAGCAAAGAGTAAGAGAAATAAAGCATGGGAATAATACATACTAAAAAGACGTACATATTCAATGGGGTTAGCACTTTATCTGCTAAAAATGCTAGAACTATAGCGTAAATTATTCTCTTGACAAAGAAGAACAAGAAAAATATTAATTATTTAAAAACAAAGTAAAATATTAAATAATGCTTTTTAATATAATTTACAAACAATTATATAGGAAAAATAGCAAAGAGAAACAATCTCTAATATGGAAATCATCATATATCATGTTGAAAAATGTTCTCAGTTTCATTTTGTACAGTGGTACTTTTCTTAAAGCAAAAACATAAATCATAATAGTCCCCATTCCAAAACATAACAAAATCAGAAGTAAAAAGGATGAAATTGTGTCTGCTACTTAAAAGCCTACTCCGCTCCATTAGGTCTATATGAAATGTAAAAAGAATGCTTAAGTAATTAAAATGACTAGAAAATAATATTTTTATCGCTTACATTTCTAGAGTTAAGAAAAATTCCAAATAGTATTTTCAAGAAACAAAGCTTAAATCCTCTTATAAAAACTTAGAATCTAAAAGATTTCTCAAGATCTGCAAAATGATCCCCCCCCAATTTTGTACTGGTATACATAAAAATCTAATCATAGCAAATGGAATCAAAAATGCAAATGAGAAAACCCAAATAATCATCATCTCTAGAATAATTATAATAACGTTGTTATACACAAATAGTTGGAAAGTTAAATTGCTATTAAAATTGTTTTTGCTTAATTCAAAAGATATCATGTCTTTTTAAGCGATAAGATAAAGGGTTATATCTAAGATTTACTTCATCATAAAACCAATTTAACCAGGATTTTTTAAAATAAATTTAATTTTTTAAGTTAGAAAACCTCATACTTTTATCATTTAAATATGTTAAACATTAAATGATTGACTACCAAACCATTCTTATATAGTAAAACCCCAAAGATCAATTAAGACATGGTAATAGGAGTTAAGAACAATTAAATTAAAAATTAAGTATTATTGGCGTAAAATTATAATGTTTGGGCTAATTATTAAAACTATTGGCTCGATAAATTGTCTCTATAAAATAATCCAATCAGGGTGCGTAAATTTGATTTTAGCCTAATTATATTTAATTTCAGCCAATAATAATTATATTTTTAATTAATTGTTCTTAACCTCAATTCTTGCGTCTTAATTGATCTATGGGGTTTTACTATACTGAGCATGAGAAATCATTAAATCTTTTAAGAAAAACATTAAGCAAGAGAGCAGGTAAGTTTTCATAATTGGAGTTAGAGAAATAATCTAAAGGGAAAGTGTCAGACCCCAAGCGTAGTACATTGGAACTCTCAAGAATATTGCTGCTGGAATCATAAAATTTCTATGATAACTTAAAAATATCACAAGTGGTTTAATCTAAAACCTAATTTTACAAAATTACTTATCTCAAATTTATTATAAGTAATTTATGTGAATATTTACAAGTACAACTGCTATATAAGCCCAAAAAGCGACATACATCCAGTCTTCCATATCACATTCGTAAGTGCTTTCCTTTGGCTCTTTGATATATCAAATAAAAGGAAAGTTATTAAGTTTTAACTAATTTCTAAATCACGCTGAATTTAAATTAAATCAAATATAGAGTTATTGATCAAGTAATGAGTTATAGGAGTATACATCAAACCAAAAGTCGGATGATAAACCTTCAATTGATCTTCAAACGTGATTTCCATATACTATTGAATTATTTATTATTATTATTATTCATATATTAGTTATAAATTGACTTCTTAATTATACTTACTTCTGAATCTTCTCCAAAGAATTGAATGAGCTGTTACTGTAATCAGGCTCAAAAGTAAAAAAGTCTTTGCCGATAGCATCTTTTAATTAAAGTTCATTTGTCCATTTGTAATCCATAGGATACCAGTAAGATGTTCTGGGGCCAGTCAGCTTTATTGTGAAGTCGTTCAACATAGTAGTCAAAGCTAAAATACGAAAGTCAATATTGCATATCAAGAAAATTGTAATTGGAGAAATATTGGTCTTTAAAAAGATTATAACTTACTGTCAACTATAACAGTTCGATTAAGAGTAACAAGTATAACTTAGTTATCACTTGATATAGCAGCATCTAAAATGAGAGGTCTTTAAGAGGGTAACAAAAATCAGCAAGTCTTGGGTTGCCATATCCGTAGTCCCAACCAGCCTCAATTGTACAAGTAGAAGAACACCCATCTCCGTTCACAAGATTACCATCATCACAAGCAAAAATATAAAAATCTTTACCGTCTCCACAAATTTCAGTGCAAGTGTCTGGTCTTGGATTATAGTTACCGCCTGCACAAGTGTAGCCTATTTCAATCCTACAAAATTAATCGCAGCCATCACCATCTTCAAGATTTCCGTCATCACATCCATAAGTTTAAAAATCATAGCCGTCTCCACATATTCCCTTACAATGAGAGGGCGTATAGAGTTAAGAGTACTAGTATTCCCAACCAACTCCAACTTTACAACCTTAGCAGCAGTCTTTAGCTAGCTGCAGGATATGTATTCGAATTGAATTTCCAATTACCATCATCACATTCAACCTAAGAAGGCTTTAACAAGTTTTTATTAAAATTCCAAAACGTATTTGTAAAACTGTTTAGATATATAATATCCTAGTTCAATTTATTGTCATAATTTTATATTGGGAATAAAATTAGAAAAATATATTTAAATTAATGCTTCTATTTAATTTATACAATAACAAAAGTCAAGTAGAATTAGAAATTTATAAGGATATAAATTATGGAGTATTATTTCCTATTTAATAAATGGCTTTTTTAAATACAAATAATCAGTTAGAAATAAGAAATCAAAATTCTACTATATTCCCTTAAATATCATATCTCCTTAGGGCTTTAATTAAAATAAACTTAGTGTAAGTGATATTCAAAAAATACTTTGAAAAAAAGTTTATACTTTAAACATAAAATTTCATTATATAAGTTGAATGATCAAATAAGCCGAGATAAATATTAGAATTAATTAATGGAAATTTAGTAATTAGTTTTATTCATTAAATCCTGGAATTAATTATTCACAATAATCCAAAATGTGCATAATAAAAATGAATTTCATATTAACATAGTATGGTCTCCAAAATTAAAAGATAAACATGCTGATTTATGGGGTTTTGATTCTTCAGTTGCTACTGTCCTACCATCTCCACAAACTGGATAGCATCCATCTGAAGAGCCAGGCATACCACCAGGACAGAAAAACCCTATTTCTTTTTCGCAATGGAGATTAAAATTAATATCAAATCACTTTTTTATATCTTCCTCAATATCATTATAATATTTTGAGATTGCAACCGTCATTGATAACTCCAGGGCCATCGTCACATTCAAAACCTTAGATTCACTTAAATAAATATTTTAAGATAACATTTTTAGGGTAAAGATATGGTCGTATTGAGATTAATAGAGAAAACTCTGGTTATAAAAGTTTTATAAGTATTTATTGTAAAGCATTAAATAATAATAATAATAAGTATTTATAAAGTATTAATTGTCTAATTTCAAATAAATTTTATCTGCTAGTCTTTGTTGTATCTCTTGAAAACTTGCTCTATCTAGCGTTTCTATCATGTCATCTTATGATTATCATTGGAATAGCTGGAGCAATTACCATTATCTTCTCTACTATCCTTTTAATTTCTTAGCATACATTCTCTTACTTAATATGCTTCTCTGGAAGATTCAATGATTTCTTCTCATTCTTAGTCACAAAGTATGACATATTTCCAAATCATATTCTAATATTATTTCAGCTACTGCCCATACATCCCACTAAAGAGAACCATTAATCCATTTCTCTCTTATTGGGAAATAACCTGGAGTATCAAGCACCTTTGCTAAAGCTATTATCTCTTATCTTATTGCTCTAATTGAAATCGATATCTATATATCTAAGGGATAAAGTTTTAGCATAACATTTTTAGGCTTCAATCTCTATGAACAATAACCGAGCTCATAAAGCTCTTTTGAAACTTTAATCAATTCAGATATTATCTAATTTAAAATCATCCAAGTATCTGTTATGATACAAAAATTCTCTTAGAGTCATTTCAAGTTTTTATGAGCCTAAAAGCAATTAAACCATAGCCAAGTATTACTATATCTTATTTAAGCATTAGTTTGCAAATTTATCTTTTTGATTCTCTGAGGATTATATATTCATTAGAAAGTCAGTCTTTAAGTTTATTCATCAACCAAATTGGTAGCATACTACAAAATTTTGTTTTTTTGATTCTTAATTCCATACGCTTTTAATCTTAAACATCTACAGCTGTTCACCTTATGGCTCTAGTGTATTAGATTTTCTTTTTGCAAGTACAAGTCTTAAAGTCTTATTACACTGAAGTTTTGCTTTTACTTTTTTAACTTTAGATAAGTGTGTAAAAGTTTATGCATGTTGTGCATTAATATCTATCATCTATCATATCATTTTTAAATAAACCGTAGATTTATCAGAGTTTACCTCTTTTAGATTCGTCTTTAAGTTAGTCTATGTACTGAAGAAGCTTTTGCACTCTTGGCATTAAAACCTTTTTACTTTTCTAATTGTAGCTGTACTTTCTACTTCCACGACATCTTCAACTGAATTTTGAACTCCCATCTCTATGCTTTGTCTTTTATCTGTTACTCTAATTACCAAGATTACTATATCAACTTAAAACCTTTTTGCTCTGCCTCCCTCTCAATATATATTACTTTTGGCTAAAGTTTAGCCAAGATTATCCAGTTCCTTTAAAAGCAGCATTGCATTTTAAATTGACCTCCATGTTTAAATTCAAATATAAATTTTACTTATAAAGCTCATAATTCTACTCAGCCTATAGTATCACTATGAAGGAGTAGCAATTTGATTAATAATGATTAGATATCAGTTTTAAAACATTATATTTATACTCAGTTATAAACTATAATTCTCAAATTTCGAACTTAATAATTTTGATCTTGGTATCAACTCAATAAAATTTCAATTTAATAATGGATTCAATACAGTTTTGAATCAGATTAGAACTTTTTCATTAAGACATCAATAGTTTGAAACATAAGACTAATTAAGTTTGGTATTAATTAAAATTAAATAAATTTAGTACTAATTTAATAAAGCTGTATTGATAAAAATGGAGCTCCATCTATTAATTAGGGGTATTAATTCAAAGTGATGCAAATCATTTCCATCATCGCACAATTCTTCACAGATGTCTGGGCGGTAAGGATTTCCACCACCACATATATATATCCATTTTCTATTTTTGCAATCGAAGCTGCGTCCATCAGTGCTGAACACATTACCATCGTCACACTTGTGAGTATGTTGATCAACTCCATCTCAACAAGGCTCACTACAAGTGTCCTTTGCTGTTCCTGCATGAGAGCAAGCGTAGCCCTTCTCAACATTCAGTAAATTTTAATACTCTAAAAATTTTGTTTTAGAAAAAATTCATTATTGTAGGAATACATTTGAATTTGGAAAATTAATTATAATTAAATTAATAATAAATCAAAATCGTGGCAGTTAAAGTTGGCCAATTTGAACGATCTTGGACTCATTCGATAGAGAATTTAAAATTAGATGGACATTACTATAGGTGGTACTATTTTATCGCATCCCTGGAGCGAGATAACTTGAATTTAATGTGAAGGCATAATTTAATTAATTTAGATGCAATTAATTAAAGTGAAGTTATCTCGCTCCAGGGATGCGATAAAATAGTACCACCTATAGTAAAGTCCATCTAATTTTAAATTCTCTATCGAATGAGCCCTAGATCGTTTAAATTGGCCAACTTTAACTGCCACGATTTTGATTTATTATTAATTTAATTATAATTAATTTTCCAAATTCAAATGTATTCCTACAATGTATTAGTATTTTAAAAATAAAGTAAACAGTTGTGAAAATTTAAAACAATATTCACAAATTTATTTTATTCCAAAACAAAATGAAATTTTATCACAAAAACTTGATCATTCCCAATATGTTATATTAAGAAAAGAAAAAATAAGAGAAGCTTCATTTAAAATTTATATGAAAGTTTAATATCGATTTTTCATTATTGAAAGTAGGATCACAGCCATCAAAAGGAAGATTGATTATTGAAGTCATTACAACATGCACTGCCTGAAGTAAAGCGATTAGGTGTAATTCCACAAATTGTTGGACAAACGTCAGCTGCTCCAACTATTCCTTTTGGACAGTAATATCCTGTATTTATTACTCCACTGTTTGAACATCCATTTGTATTAATACCATCTCCATCATTACTTTAATTTTAGGGAACTATTTATTTATTTGGGTATTTTCTTTTTTAATTAAGTTTGTAAATATAGTCTTATTTATTTTAAATATCATCACATTGAAGTTGTCCCATCCAAGCGCCATCATCTGGAACCTCAGTGCAAACAGAAATACCTCCTACATAGGCACAATTCCAAAGGGCCTCAACTTGACAACCAGCATCACATCCATTCCCTTGTATGAGGTTTGAGTCGTCGCAACCCTCACCGCTTGCAGTATCTAATTATCCATCACCACAACCTACTATACTTCCAAAATTACTTTCATATGAAATTATAAAAACCGTAAAAGTTTGGCAAGAGCCTACCCTTCGTATTTTTGATTCTATTGTCAATCTTTCGATACACCTGTTATTGTAGAGTGGTCAATTCTTCATATCTTAAGGACCTGTTTTTTAGTTACTACTATTGCTAAAATATAAATGATTTGGGAAATTTAAATGAAATATATTAATAATTAATTAAATTAGTGGCTTCTAAATTTCTCCAAACCTAAACAATAAGGTACTTTTCTGAAAGAGAATTCAAAATTAGCTGGGCTTTACTATTGGCGGTACTGTCTTATCACATTTTAAAAGCGAGATAACCTGACTTTAATTTTGGCATTAAATTTATTAAACAAATCTCCCAAAATTAAAGTCGAGTAATATCACTCCTACAATGTGATAAGACAGTACTGCCAGTTATAAAATCCAGTTGATTTTTAAATTCTCTATTGAACGTACCATATTTTATAGGGTAGGACAAAGTTAATTGCACTAATTTAATTATTTATTAATTTATTTTTATTTATTTTCCAAATCAAACTTAACTTTAACAATAATACAAGTTTTCTTGAGTGTATGGAATTACTGTTTAAAGACTATTTCGTTATAAAATCTCAATGTTGTGAAAGAATTATTTATTTTAAAGGGCACTTAGTATTTCAATTTTTTTTAATGTGTTCATAAAATTATCTGTGGCACTTTCATTTTTGTTACTTGAAGAAGTGTTATTAAATTATGAATAGTTCTATTTATTTTGATTTTGACTTCCATCTTGAAAATGATTTGAGAATTATTATTTTTCATGTTCAACCTAAAATTAGCCAAAATCTCTACTCATAGACCTTGAATTATTCTTTATAATGATGCTCATCTCTACAATAATAATATTAGAATGAAACTATCAATAATTATTGAGTACTGCAAGATTTTATTGATTAGAAAATCCCCTAATTATAAACTTACAAATCAAATGCTCCATCAAAGGTAGTTAAGGACTAGATAAAAATTATAAGAATTAGAAATAGCCCATCTTCTCTATTTTTAGTCGCCTAGTATTTTATCATTTTATAAACTATTTTACTAAAATTATTATAAATTCAATGTTTAATTTACAATTATCCCATAATTATTATTCTTATGAAGAAATTAAGTTCATATATAATTTAAATATAATTAAATCTATAAATAAAGTGTCAAAGCCTGATAAAAGCAAGAAAAATGCTTTGAAATTGCATTTTATATAAACAAAACCTAATTATAAATCTTAAAAACATTTGGAAAACTATATCCAATACAGAATTGAAAATAATTTATATCCAGAGATGATTAGTAAGTATGAGAATAGTTTTTAGATAATATTTAATTTAGAGCAAAACTTTATTGATTTTAAATATTTATGAATTATAGAAAATTCAAGATAGTTATTGAAAACTAGAAATTCAAAACCCCAAAACCCCTTAGTGAGGTTTATAAGTGCTTTGATTTGTAGGGTATAGTTGGGGTCTTATTGTTAGTAGAGAAATTAGGTCAATTTGCAAAATGAGAAATAGAAATTAGCGTAATTTAGGGTCTATTTATGATGAGAATTATTTATATTTACTGCTTAAGCTTAGGTATGGTACGAGTATTAATATTGATTAAGTCAAACCAGTATTGAATTATGCAGCTATAGCAAAGCTCTTACACAAGAGTGCCTCTACTGTTAGGTATCACTGCATTTTAGCTGTTTAGCATTTTAATTCTGGTACTTGAAAGCATCCTGCTAGAAAATAAAAGTTCTCACAGCACCTTATTGACCACCTCTGTGACTCTAATACTTTAAAGTATTGGGCACACTTTCCTCTAGACTAGCGAGCTGTAATGTTCATCGCAAGTTTCCTGATATGCGCATCTCTCCTTAGACTATAGCCAACATTTATAGAAGAAATGGTTTTACTTTCAAGACTGTCAACAGAGTGAAGAGATGATTGATTTTACAGTGCCATTTTATAGTAATAATTTAAACTATATATATGATTCAATGCAGAGAGCTATTACTCATAACATCAAGTTCATACACGCTGATGAAGCAGTGTTTACATTCAACACCTTTATTAATAAGTCTTGTATAAGAAGTATGATAATATAGAAGTCTATGATTCAAAAGTGAAGGTAGTCATCCATGCAATTTTAGCTGGTATTAGTGAAGATTCAGGTTGAGAGTTATGTTATTCATCCTCGCTCTATTAAGCGAGAGTAGTATATAGAGTTCCTACATAAGCTCCGATAGAAGTATAGTAACCAAGAGATCATCCTGTTTGTTGATAACCTTTCAGTTCATAAGACTAAGGAGTCTAAGAAAGCTTATTAAGACTTAAACATAACTCCTGTCTACAACGTTCCTTATAGCCCATAATTTAATGGAATTGAATTCTACTGGAGTTAAATCAAAGACTCAATACAAGAAGCTGCTGCTGTATCATCTTATGCATGACTTGCCCATCGATACAGTAGACTTAATTCAAAGCAGCTGTAAGAGAGTGAGCGTAGATAAGACAACAATTTGTGCGAGAGAGGGAAGAATGAATGTTTATAAATAAGTTTTAGATTTAAACGAATGAATATATTCACATATTAAATTGGCCCATAAAGGGGTTTGGCTTCTCTTTCTCCTCCTCTTCTTATGGCTTGCTTGGGCTCCTATTTCTTCTCTTAGTGCCAGCTCCTGCATCTATGTTCATATCATCTGGTTTTTAGACATCTTTATAAAGCTTCTTGCTCACCTCATAAATTGTCTACGACTTTCTTTCTCTGTGAACCTTTGCATGCTCTTTCATAAGATATATACCAGTGCCAGATTTTCCTGCAAAGTTATATCTCAAAGCTTACTTGAAAGATAAGGATGCTTCTTAAGTTCCTCTAGCCAAGCTGAGCTTATGAGAATGCCTTGCTTTTTCTAGTCTTCAGGAGAGATAGAATATCGTTTCTTATGTGCTTCTTCAATTATTTCTCTGAGATACTCCTCTTTTATGTACCAAGAACACCAAAGAAAAAGTTCCTCTCTGGTAGTTTATTAGAGAATTGTTTCTTGTAGGAAGGTAAACTACCACTTCCTCATCTTACATGGCATCCTCATAAAGATTTGTGTCTGAAATCTCAGGGTAGTTAGGAATTACTATTAGTTTAATCTCTTTATTTTTAAAAGCTTTCTTCTCCTCGCAAAGTATTGCTTTTAAGAATGAAATTTTGGTACCTTCCATGTAGGAAGCAATAATCCAACTGTTTAAGATGTTAATAGTCGTCAAGTTATCTTACCATGTAAAATTAGTTGTCGATAGAGATCTTCCTTACTTCTGAATCTAGAGATCATTTCTTGAGCCTCGACTCTTTTCATTTGATCATTG